>PVKP010037006.1:0-21993 GCA_004027715.1 Plecturocebus donacophilus | reverse complement strand
TGCAGGTGATCCCCAGGCAAGCAGGGCCTGGAGTGGACCTCAGCAGTCCTACAGCAGAAGGGCCTGAATGTTAGAAGGAAAACTGAGAAACAGAAAGAAATAACTTCATCATCAACAAACTTCATCAATCAACGTCCACTCAGAGACCCAATCTGAAAGTCAACAACTACAAAGATGACAGGTTGATAAATCCACAAAGATGGGAAGAAACCAGCGCAAAAAAGATGAAAACACCCGAAATGCCTCTCCTCCTACAAGGGATCACAACTCCTCACCAGCAAGGGAACAAGGCTGGATGGAGAATGAATGTGATGAATTGACAGAATCAGGCTTCAGAAAATGGGTAATAAGAACCTTCTCTGAGCCAGAAGAACATGTTCTAACCCAATACAAAGAAACTAAGAACCTTGAAAAAAGATTTGATGAAATGCTAATGAGAATAAACAACTTAGAGAGGAATATAAGTGAATTGATGGAGCTGAAAAACACAACATGAGAACTTCGTGAAGCATTGCATAAGTTTCAATAGCCGAATTGACCAAGCAGAAGAAAGGATATCAGAGGTCAAAGATCAACTCAATGAAATAAAACAAGAAGGCAAGATTAGAGAAAAAAAGGTAACAAGGAATGAACAAAGTCTTCAAGAAATATGGGACCATGTGAAAAGACCTAATCTACGTTTGATAGGTGTACCTGAATGTGACGAAGAGAATGAATCCAAGCTGGAAAATACTCTTCAGGATATTATCCAGGGAAACTTCCCCAACCTAGCAAGGCAAGCCAATATTCAAGTCCAGGAAATACAGAGAACATCACAAAGATATTCCTTAAGAAGAGCAACCCCAAGGCATATAATTGTCAGATTCACCAGGGTTGAAATTAAGGAAAAAATACTAAGGGCAGCCAGAGAGAAAGGTCCGGTTACCCACAAAGGGAAGCCCATCAGACTCACAGCAGATCTCTCATCAGAAACCCTACAAGCCAGAAGAGAGTGGGGGCCAATATTCAACATCCTTAAAGAAAAGAACTTTCAAACCAAAATTTCATATCCACCCAAACTCAGCTTCATAAGTTAAGGAAAAATAAAATCCTTTACAAACAAGCAAGTACTCATATTTCATCACCACCAGGCCTGCTTTACATGAGCTCCTGAAAGAGGTACTAAACATAGAAAGAAACAACCTGTACCAGCCACTCCAAAAACATACCAAATGATAAAAAGCATCAACGCAATGAAGAAACTGCATCAACTAACAGGCAAAACAGTCAGCTAGCATCAAAATGGCAGGATCAAATTCACACATAACAATATTAACCCTAAATGTAAATGGGCTAAATGCCCCAATCAAAAGACACAGACTGGCAAATTGGATAAAAAGCCAAAACCCACTGGTGTGCTGTATCCAGGAAACACATCTCACATGCAAGGATACACAAAGGCTCAAAATAGAGGGATGGAGGAAGATTTACCAAGCAAATGGAGAGCAAAAAAAAAGCAGGATTTGCAATTCTCGTCTCTGACAAAATAGACTTCAAACCAACAAAGATCAAAAGAGAAAAGGAAGGACATTACATAATGGTAAAAGGATCAGTGCAACAAGAAGAGCTAACGATCCTAAATATATACGCACCCAATATAGGAGCACCCAGATACATAAAGCAAGTTCTTAATGACTTAGAAAGAGAGTTAGACTCCCACACAATAATAGTGGGAGACTTTAACACCCCATTGTCAATATTAGACAGATCAACAAGACAGAAAATTAACAAGGATATCCAGTACTTGAATTCAGACCTGGACCAAGCAAATCTAATAGACATTTACAGAACTCTCCACCCCAAATCCACAGAATATACATTCTTCTCAGCACCACATCACACCTACTCTAAAATTGACCACATAATTGGAAGTAAATCACTCCTCAGCAAATGCAAAGGAATGGAAATCATAAAAACAGTCTCTCAGACCACAGTGCAATCAAGTTAGAACTCAGAATTCAGAAACTAACTCACAACTGTACAGTTTCATGGAAACTGAATAACTGGCTCTTGAATGTTGACTGGACAAACAATGAAATGAAGGCAGAAATAAAGATGTTCTTCGAAACTAACTAGAATGAAGACACAACGTACCAGAATCTCTGGGACACATTTAAAGCAATGTCCAGAAGAAAATATACAGCAATAAATGCCCACATGAGCAGCAAGGAAAGATCTAAAATCGATACCCTATTGTCAAAATTGAAAGAGCTAGAGGAACAAGATCAAAAAAACTCAAAACCTAGCAGAAGACAAGAAATAACTAAGATCAGAGCAGAACTGAAGGAGATAGAGACACAAAAAAACCCTTCAAAGAATCAATAAATCCAGGAGCTGTTTTTTTCAAAATGATCAACAAAAGAGACCATTAGCCAGATTAATAAAAAAGAAAAGAGAGAATAATCAAATAGATGCAATAAAAAAAACTATAAAAGGGATATCACCACAGATTCCACAGAAATACAAACCATCATCAGAGATTATTACAAACAACGCTATACACATAAACTAGTAAACCTGGAAGAAATGGATAAATTCCTGGACACTTGCATCCTCCCAAGCCGAAACCAGGAAGAAGCCGAAACCCTGAATAGACCAATAACATGGTCTGAAGTCGAGGCAGCAGTTAAAAGCCTACCACCCAAAAAAAGCCCAGGTCCAGAAGGGTTCACAGCCGAATTCTACCAGACATACAAAGAGGAGCTGGTACCATTCCTTCCGAAACTATTCCAAATAATCCAAAAAGAGGGAATCCTTCCCAAATCATTTTGTGAGACCAACATCATCCTGATACCAAAACCTGGCAGAGACTCAACAAGAAAAGAAAACTTCAGGCCAATATCCATGATGAACATAGATGCAAAAATCTTCAGTAAAATACTGGCAAGCCGACTGCAACAGCACATCAAAAAGCTTATCCACCATGATCAAGTAGGCTTCATCCCAGGGATGCAAGCCTGGTTCAACATATGCAAGTCTATAAACGTAATTCACCACATAAACAGAAACAAAGATAAAAACCACGATTATCTCAATTGATGCAAAGAAGGCCTTTGACAAAATTCAACAGCCCTTTATGCTAAAAACCCTCAATAAACTAGGTATTGACGTAACGTATCTCAAAATAATAAAACCTATTTACAACAAGCCAACAGCCAATATCACACTGAATGGGCAAAAACTGGAAGCATTCCTTTTGAAATCTGGCACTAGGCAAGGATGCCCTCTCTCACCACTCCTATTCAATATAGTTTTGGAAGTTCCAGCCAGAGCAATCAGGCAAGAAAAAGAAATAAAGGGTATTCGAATAGGAAAGGAGGAAATCAAATTGTCTCTATTTGCAGATGACATGATTGTATATTTACAAGACCCCATCATCTCCGCCCAAAATCTCCTGAAACTGATAAGCAACTTCAGCAAAGTCTCAGGATACAAAATCAATGTGCAAAAATCACAAGCATTCCTATACACCAATAACAGACATAAAGACAGCCAAATCAAGAACAAACTGCCATTCACAATTGCTACAAAGAGAATACAATACCTAGGAATACAACTAACAAGGAATGTAAAGGACCTCTTCAAAGAGAACTACAAACCACTGCTCAACAAAATAAGAGAGGACACAAATAGATGGAGAAATATTCCATGTTCATGGTTAGGAAGAATCAATATCATGAAAATGGCCATACTGCCCAAATTAATTTACAGATTCAATGCTATCTCCATCAAGCTACCAATAGCCTACTTCACAGAACTGGAAAAAACCACCTTAAACTTCATTTGGAACCAAAAGAGAGCCCGCATAGTCAAGTCAATTCTAAGCAAAAAGAACAAAGTGGGCGGCATCACACTACCGGACTTCAAACTATACTACAAGGCTACAGTAATCAAAACAGCATGGTACTGGTACCAAAACAAAGACATAGACCTATGGAACAGAACAGAGGCCTCGGAAGCAACACCACACATCTACAACCATCTGATCTTTGACAAATCTGACAAAAACAAGCAATGGGGAAAGGAGTCCCTGTTTAATAAATGGTGTTGGGAATACTGGCTAGCCATGTGCAGAAAACAGAAACTGAACCCCTTCCTGACACCTTACACTAAAATTAACTCCAGATGGATTAAAGACTTAAACATAAGATCTAACACCATAAAAATCCTAGAAGAAAACCTAGGCAAAACCATTCTGGACTTAGGTGTAGGCAAGGACTTCATGATCAAAACACCAAAAGCATTGGCAACAAAAGCCAAAATAGACAAATGGGACCTAATCAAACTGCACAGTTTCTGCACAGCAAAAGAAACAGTCATTACAGTGAATTGGCAAACAACAGAATGGGAAAAATTTTTTGAAATCTACCCATCTGACAAAGGGCTAATATCCAGAATCTACAAAGAACTAAAACAGATTTACAAGAAAAAAACAAATAAGCCCATTCAAAAGTCAGCGAAGGATATGAACAGACACTTTACAAAAGAAGACATACATGAATCCAACAAACATATGGAAAAATGCTCATCATCACTGGTCATTAGAGAAATGCAAATCAAAAACTACATTTAGATACCATCTCACGCCAGTTAGAATGGCAATCATTAAAAAATCTGAAGACAACAGATGCTGGAGAAGATGTGGAGAAACAGGAATACTTTTACACTGTTGGTGGGAATGTAAATTAGTTCAACCATTGTGGAAGACAGTGTGGTGATTTCTCAAGGACCTAGAAATACTAATTCCATTTGACCCAGCAATCCCATTACTGGGTATATATCCAAAGGATTATAAATCATTCTACTATAAGGACACATGCACACGAATGTTCATTGCAGCACTGTTTACAATAGCAAAGACCTGAAACCAACCCAAATGCCCATCAGTGATAGACTGGACAGGGAAAACGTGGCACATATACACCGTGAATACTATGCAGCCATAAAAAAACGATGAATTCGTGTCCTTTGTAGGGACATGGATGAACCTGGAAACCATCATTCTCAGCAAACTGACACAAGAACAGAAAATCAAACACCGCATGTTCTCACTCATAGGTGGGTGTTGAACAATAAGAACACATGGACACAGGGAAGGGAGCATCGCACACTGGGGTCTGTTGGGGGAAATAGGGGAGGGACAGCGGGGGGTGGGGAGTTGGGGAGAGATAGCATGTGGAGAAATGCCAGCTATAGGTGATGGGGAGAAAGGCAGCAAATCACACTGCCACGTGTGTACCTATGCAACAGTCTTGCATGTTCTTCACATGTACCCCAAAACCTAAAATGCAATAAAAAAATGAAAAAAAAAGAGATCACAGTTCAAAAGCAAAAGAAAGAAAAAGTTCAACATCACTAATCATCAGAGAAATGCAAATTAATCCCACTATGAGATATTATCTCACACTTGTTAGAAAAGCTATTATCAAGTAAGTGAAAGATACGTGTTGAAGAGGATGTGGAGAAAAGGAAACCCTTTTATAGTGTTGATCAAAATGTAAATTAGCTCAGCCATTGTGGAAAACAGTCGAGAGGTTCCTCAAAATCTTAAAAATAGACCTACCATATGACCCAGAAATCTCACTACTGGGTATACAACTAAAGGTAATGAAATAAGTATGTTGAATATCTGCACTACCCTGTTAATTGCAGCATTATTCACAATAGCCAAGATATGGAATCAACCCAAGTGTCCATCAATGGATGAACAGAGAAAGAAAATGTGGCATATATATGAAAAGAAATATCCTTTATCTCTTTGAAAAAAAAAAAAAGAAGGAATTCCTGTCGTTTGTGACATGAATGAACATGGAGGACATTATGTTACATGAAATAAGCCAGGCATAGAAAGACAAATGCCACATGATCTCGTTTATATGTGTATTGTAAAAAAGTTGAACTCAGAAGTGGAGAGTAGAATCATGCTTAGTAGGGACTGAGGCCAGTGTGTCTGGAGAATGAAGGGAAGAGAAAAAAGGACATTGAGATGGTAGAGGCAGGGAGTAGTTTGACAACCTAATTGCTAATAGGCTATGGTAAAGAATTTTGTTTGATCTTAACTGCAACAAGAAGCCATTATACAGCTTTAGACAAAAATGTGATGTAATTTGACCTTAAAAAATAATGTTTTGGGTATGGGTAGAATGAACTGTAGGGACAAAGTGGAAGTAGAGACTATTGCAGGAAGGTGATTTGAAAAAGGGTGCTGCCAGAGAAAATGGAGACTGTGGATTAGGGTAATGTCAATCAAAGGATAAAAAATTTCACTTAGGAGGAAAAAGTTCAGGAGATCTATTGTACATGATGACTATAGTTAACATCAACATACTGTATTTTTGCAAATTGCTAACAGAATAGATTTTAAGTGTCTTACTACAAAAAAATAAGTATCGGAGGTAATTCATATGTTTTATCTATTTCACAATGTATACATATTTTTGTAAATTTTTAAAAATAACTTTTGGTTCCAGAAAGTTTTTTTCTGGTTTGTATTTGAAGCTCTTAAGGACTTTTTTTTTTTTTTTTTTTTTTTTTTTTTTTTTTTTTTTTTTTTTTTTTTTTTTTTTTTTTTTTTTTTTTTTTTTTTTTTTTTTTTTTTTGCCATGGGTCATTGTCTGTCTCCCTTAGTAACTCTGTTTCATGAGGTATACTTTATAGGTTTTCTCCTTCATGGTTTTTCCTCTGGTAAAGGACACCTTGTTGGTGCCATGTCAAGGCATCAGAAGGAAACTTTTCTATCTTCTTGCCCTGGTCTCATCATGCTCTCCCAACCCAAGAGATAGAAAAGGTCCAGCTGCCTGCTTGGTCGTTTCCGAGTTTTTAGGAATCTGGAAATAAGAATTTTGGTATATTTCTTCAGATGTGAATTTGTGGGAGATTATGAGTTTCTGAGAGCGAAGCTGTCCCAGGATCCAGGCATGCTGATTCTAATCTTGGGGCTCTTCAGTGCTGATGCCCAAGCTCTCCTCTTCCCAAAGAAGAGAAATTCCTCTGCTCTCCTTGACAAGACTGTGACAGAACCTGAGGCTTCATTCCTATCCTCTAGGACCTGTCTGCTGGCAGGAGAGGTAGAGTTGGGAGTGAACAAGAAGTAAGACACATTCAAGCCTCTGTCTTCCCATCATCCTTAAGAATGCTCTTTATCTGCAACATTATAAAGTTCTGAGGCAAAAAATAAGGCAAAATATCAACATTTGTTAAATCTACATGGTGGGTACATCAAGAGATTATGCCTATTAAATTATTTTCTGTACTTTTAGTATATTTGAAATATTTTTAAAATAAAATGAGCTATTAAAGTATTAATACTATATTTATTCTGAGGACTAATGAAATTTCACTCTCTCCTCTGAAGCCCAGATTCATACACCTAATTGCCTATAGCCATCAGCACTTTTATACTTGTCCAAAATTGATTTTTTGGTTTATACCAAAAATATCTTTCCCTCAATGTTTTCAGTTTTAACAAATGGTACCACTATCAACCTAGCAACTCAAGCAAAAAGCATGAGATTGATTCTTGATCACTTCTTTTCTCAGACCTCTACAAGAATTTCATAGTAAGCCCTATCAATGTTTCTAAAAAGCAATTAAATCCTTTCACTTTTTTCCATTCCCTCTGGCATCACCCTGTTTCAAATCACCTTCCTGCAATAATCTCTGCTTCTACTTTGCTTCTACAATTCATCCATAACCAAAACATTATTTTTTACAAGTCAGATAATATCATGTTTTTGTTTAAAACTGTATAATGGCTTCCCCTTGTTGTTAGAATAAAATAAAATTCCCTAATATAGCCTACAAGCAGTTTGATGATCTAACTGCTCCCCACCTCTATAATTTCAACTTCCTTCTTTCTCCCCCCACCCCATGCTTTCTATTCTCCAGTCACCCTGGCCTTTTTTCTCCTATGAAAATATACCATGCTCTTTCTCACCTCAGAGCTTTTGTATTTCTAGTTCCTCTGCCTACAAAGTTCCTACCTTGCCCCCTACTTTTTATACAATAACTGCCATTTATTATTTGGGTATCAATCAAACATTACCTCTCTTGGAGGTATTCCATAGCAACCTTGTCTAAAGCAGCATTCTTTTGCTGAGCTTACATTTATTCTATCACATCACCTTGTTTATTTCATTTATTGCATTTATCTCTTAGTTTTCTTGTTATTGTAATTACTCCTGTAATCAGCTTGCATCTCAATGAAGGCTCATGCCTTTATCAAATAATTAACCAAATTCTTAACATAGGATTAGTAAGTTCCTCAAATAATAAGACATAGGATGAGATATTCAGCTCTATCTTCTCTGTCATCACAGTGGCTGGCACTCCCACGTGTAAGTGCCTTGCGTAAGTGGATCTTTCTTGTCTGAGGAGCCCTCACTGATGAGCTCAAACAGTCCACAAAGCTTTTCCTTGTATATAAAGTACAGCTGGTACTTATTTTAATAATTGTATATTAAGCTTAACAAACTCAGTTTATAATTGTATAACTTATTTATACTCTTAGATACTTGTATAACTTATTTAAACTTTTAGATAATTGTATAACTTATTTATACTCTTAGATGACTGCCTTTGTGGGGTTCAAGACCTGAGCATTCTGTTCACATAAATCTCCAGTATGATTGTATATCTTCCCCAGTATTACTTATGAGGTAAGCTCAGTTTCTGTGACAAAGAGACACGCAGAACTACAAGAGAGAATATTAGTTATTTCACATTAAAGTTCAGCCTGGTATGACGGCTCTCCACAAAGCTGTCACAAACAGGGCCCTCAGTCTTGCTGCTCTATCAGGTCTGTGGTAACCTTGGCTACATGGTGCAAGAAATCCCACCACTGTGTACCCATTCCAAACAGTAGAAAGGGGAAAGGGAAAGCAGGAGGATGCCTCTGGCCAGAACCTAGTATAGCTAAACTTGGAGGAAGCTGCAAGAAAGGCTGAAAAATACAGTCTGTTTTCTGAGTAGTCATGTGTTCAGCTGCAACTCTGGAGTTTTCTTACTGCTGGAGAGAAGAGAATGGATCTTAATGGTTCTCTTCTGTACCCTTATTATAATAAAAATGTTGAACAAACAGAATTTCTCTGTCGTCTTTCAATCTTGTATTCCAGCACCTGGAACAGTGCCTGGCACGTGTCCTCCTCTAACCATTCTCACTGCTTTTGTTCTGATTTTGTCCTGATTTAGCCACTGTCATTGCTCACTTGGACAAAAGTAGTATTGTTCTCAAGTATCTTTTTGTTTCAGCTCCCATCTATCTTCCATACTGCCATCAAAGTGAACTCTTTGAAAGTGTTCTTCTTTTATTTCATTTCTTAAAGCCCTCAGGATAAAACCAATGTACCAGCAGAGCCTTTAAGGCCCTTTCCAATTGCATCTCACCACAATAATCTGGCTCTCTAACCATATATAACTAAATATAGCTCCCTCAACACACAATCTTCTTTTATGCTCTTATGACTTTACACACATATTGCTAAACCCAGGAAGAACCAGCCACTCTCTTCTGCATTCTCACAATACCTTGTACATGCTACATGTGACACTGTTTTATAATTTTTTAATGTACATGTCTGCCTTTTCTACCAGACCGTAACTGCAGAGGAAAGGGCACAGGCCATGTTTTATTCACCTTTCAATTCTTAGCCCTGTGTCAAGCACAATGCTTCCTTGTCTTTGACCTTAAGTCACCATACATTTGAATAAAGCATAGTCTATCTAAAGCTAATAAATCTATTTATAGGAACATCCGGCATCCTCAGAAATTTAGGAAAGGTAGGATGAATAGAACATAGGAATTACAGATACAAAATACAGTTTACTACTCACATGTTCCCCAAGGTGAAGGGCTCAGATTCTACCTAAGGTGAGACAAGTCAAGATGGGGTGGTGTTGTTGGTTTAGGGTTTTTAATCATAGTTAAGAGGTAGGGACTATAATGAGAATTCCTAGAGGACAGGCATTTGTGTGGTTCGAACTTCCCTATGGGCACCTAAGGAGGAGAGCCCAGGTTCTCTTATCCTCTCAGAATGTGGGACTAAGGACAAAAAGGAAGATAAGTGGGAAACTGAAAGGTGTCAGCCATCAAATATCAAAAGTGAAGGCTTTATTTTTTATCATGAAACAATTACACTAAGTATTACATTTTGGTTGCAGCCATATTTTGTTTGCTCTTTTACCTTAAGGAATAATGCCCATCTTACAAAGTTGTTATGGAGTTGACATTAAATAAAGTAGAGGATGGAATGGACATTATATACTATAATGTGTTACAGTGAGAACATCATCTATATTGTAAACTGTTATAACAATTATTAGAGCTATATAGGCCAGAATCTATCCTAGGAACCTTTTATATAAAACCTGCACTCCCATATTCTAATATAAATTTAACTGACATCAGAATAAGTGATGTGGTAAAGCGAGATTGAAGCATAATTTAAAATATTCACTGTCCATTACCTCACATATATAAGACAGAGATCCTAGAGGAGACTTTGTGAATTGCTGAGTTATTGACTACAATGCCTGATGTACGAATCACAAATGCGGTTTCTGTAGCCAAAATAATCCAGTGGGTGATGAAGCCTGATGAGAGCTGAACAGATGTGTGTGTCATCAGTTTCCCATCCTTGCACCAGCTTTTGTTGGATCCCTGGCATTCGCACATCTGTAGGTATTTTGATCTTTAAAATGGGGCTTTAGGATCTGCAGCTAAGAGGCAACACAAAAATATAAAAAGTATAAAAGGACTTTATTGAAAGTCTCATGCAACTGTCAACTTGTGACTGACTGTGGAAGCAATAAAGCACGTCCTGTGTATCAGAGCCCCCACCTCAGGGAACCAACCACTTTCCCCTTCATGACAATGACAACAGATGAAATTGTTTCCAGCCTTAGACAGTGGCAGGGAAATCGGCACCACTCTCCCCAGTGGAGGTGAACGTTGGGACAGTGAACATTAAACATCACACCTAAGTTAATAGATGCCCAAACAGATTCACCATGTTCCAACTGAAACATTTACAGAAGCAAAGCATAGCCCTCAGGCAGATGGAGGTGGGAGATGAGCAAACATATTTATAATCTTCTTTGAGAGAACAACAAAGGAGAAGCCAGAACTGTTTCTTATGAAAAAGTCCACCATAAGGAAACCTGAAACAAGACTCCTGTCTTCTTTATTTCTGTGTCTCTTCCTACACAACTGAAAATAAGGCTGATAATAGTTCTATGGTATCATTAAGCTGTGAGCATTCTCAAAGCAGTGTTGTTATCTAAAACCTGGGAATTCATCAAACCACAAATCAGCTGGCTTAGAACAGAAAAAAAAAAATTGCCCTCAGATTAAAACTTGATCTTAACATGTGTCAGTATTCTAGGACATGCTTGCCTTTGGCTGAAAAGAGGGTTCAAGGTCCCACTGTCCCTGATTCTCAGCAGATGACCTAACTTCCCACTTTTTGAGAAAATCTACATCAATCATTCCCAAAACGTGGTCCTGGGCCAATACCATAAGTATCACCTGGAGACTTGTTAGAAACACAAAATCTTAGGTCCTACCCTAGACTCTAAGGGTTCAGCAATCTGTGTTTCAAGAAGTCCTTCAGGTGATTCTAATGCACTCTAGTATTTAAAAACAACTGATCTCCACCTTGGGAACTGGAGTTCTCCTATTTCTTTCCTTGTTATTTCCAGTACAGTCATGCATAGCATAATGATGTTTGGGTCAAAGATGGACCACATATATGATGGTGGTCCCATGAGACTATAATGATGCTGAAAAATTGCTGTTGCCTAGTGATATTATAATGTCATTACATTACTGGCATGTTTGTGGTGAGCTAGTGTAAACAAACCTACTATGCTGACTTTTTATCATTATTTTAGAATATACCCTTACCTATATAAAAAAAAAGTTAACTGTAACACAGCCCCAGGTAGGTCCTTCAGGAGCTATTCCAGAAGAAGGCATTGTTATTCTGGGAGATGGCAACTCCCTGTGTGTTACTGCTCCTGAAGACCTTCCAGTGGAATACAGAGATATTGATAACCCTGATCCTGCAAGGACCTAGGTTATTGTGTGTGCTGTGTCTCTGCTTGTAACAAAAAAGTTTAAAAATTAAAAATAAATAAAAAAACAGAAAAAAAGCTTATAGAATAAGGATATAACAAATGAAAATATTTTTGTGCAGCTATACAATGTGTTTGTGTTTTAAACTAAGTATTATTACAAAAAGTCCAAAAGTTTTTTTTTAATTAAGAGGTTTATAAAGCAAAAGCTCTTACACTAAGCTCAGATTAATTGATTATTGAAGAAAAATATTTGTTTGTAAATTTAGTGTAGCCTAAGTGTACAGTACTTATAAAATCCACAGTAGTATACAGTAACATCCTAAGCCTTCACATTCACTCGTTGACTCACCCAGAGCAATGATCAGTCTTGCAAATTCCATTCATGGTAAATGCCCTATACATGCATATCACATTTTGTTTTGTTTTATTTTTGCTGCATCCCGTAAATTTGGTATGTTGTATTTTTATTTTTATTTGTCTCAATATCTTCTAATTTCTTTCCTTATTCTTTTCTTTGATCCATTAGCTGAAGAATACTAGGATATCAGGAGTGTGTTAATTTCCACATATTTGTGAATTTTCCATTTTTTTTCTGCTACTGATTTACAGTTTGATTCCATTGTGCTCCAAAAAGATAATTGGTATAATTTCAATCTTATTAATTTTGTTAAGAATTGTTTTGTGATCTAATATGTAATTTATCCTAGAGAATGTTTCATATACACCTGAGAAGAATGTATATTCTGCTGCTATGAGATGAATGTTTTATGTAGGTATGTTAGACTATTGGTCTATAGTGTTGTTCAAGACTGCTATTTGTTATCTTATGTCTGGTTGTTTTATCTATTATTAAAAGTGAGGTAAAGAAGCCTCCTATAATTATTGTACTTTTGTATATTCTTTCTCTAGGTGTGTCAATTATTGCTTTATATGTTTAGATATTCTGGCGTTGGGCACATATATTTATAAGTATTATATCTTCCCATTCAATTGGCCTTTTCATTATTATATAATGTTCTTCTTTGTATCTTGTAATAATACATATATTTTGTCTGACATAAGTATAGCCACTTCTGCTTTGGTGACCATTTATGTGGAATATATTTTTTCCATTCCTTCACTATCAATTTGTGTCCTTAAATCTAAAGTGAGTTTCTTATAGACAGCATATAGTTGGCTCTTATTTTTCTAATCCATTCAACTACTCTTTGTCTTTTGATTGAGGAGTTTAACCCATTTCTATGTAAAGTAATCATTGATAGAGAAAAATTTACTATTGTTATTTTGTTCATTATTGTCTGTTTGTCTTGTAGTTCTTATAGCTGACTTTTATTCTCTCTCACTGTATTTTATTTTTATTGAGACAGGGTCACCCAGACTGAAGTGCATTGGCACAATCATAGCTCACTGTAATCTAGGCTTAAACAATCCTCCTGCCTTTGCCTCTGAGTAGCTAGGACTACAGGCACATGCCACCATGCCCAACTAATTTTTAAAAAATATTTTTGTAAAGAAAGGGCCTTGCTCTGTTGTCCAGGCTGGTCTCAAACTCCTGGATTCAAGTAATCCTCCTGCCTTGATCTCCCATGTCTTACTCCCTCATGCTGTCTTCCTTTGTGTTGTAGTGAATTTTTTGTATTGATATACTTCAAATCCTTTCTCTTTTTATCTTTTGTATCTTCTACAGTTATTTCTTTGTGGTTACCATGAGGTTTACATAAAATATTTATTAGTCTATTTTATAGTTTATTTAAAACAGTCTACATTAAACTGATAACTTACATTCAATTTCCTTACACTTTCCCTTCTTTCCCATCACACACTATGTTATAGATGTCAAAATTCACATCTCTTAATATTCCACATCCCTTTATATAATATTTAATTATATTTCAATACTTTTTGTCTTTTAACTTTATACTATAATTAAAAATGACTAACCCAACAGTTACACTATTTGCAGTAGTCTGTATTTATCTAAATATTTACCATTAGCAAGTTTCACTTTCTTGAGCTATCATGTTACTGTTTGTGTCATTTGTTGCAACTTGAAGAGCTTTCATTATCATTCCCTTAAGACAAGTATGATGCTCATCAGCTTTCTCTGCTTTTATTTTTCTGGGAAAGTCTCCATTTTTGAAGGAGAATTTTGGCATGCATAGTATTTTTGGTTGGCAGGTTTTTTCTGTTTCAGCATTTTAAATATATCATCCTACTCCCTTCTGGCTTTCACGGTTTTGTACTGAAAAAAATCCACTTTTAGTTTTATGGGAAATCCCTTGTCCATGACAAATCACTTTTCTCTTGCTACTTTCAGAATTCTCCCTTTGCCTTGACTTTTAACAATATAATTATAATGTATCTCTGTGTA
The DNA here is from genome assembly GCA_004027715.1 of Plecturocebus donacophilus. Classification (NCBI taxonomy): domain Eukaryota; kingdom Metazoa; phylum Chordata; class Mammalia; order Primates; family Pitheciidae; genus Plecturocebus; species Plecturocebus donacophilus. The sequence goes on along the minus strand of PVKP010037006.1, from coordinate 7,508 downwards.
GATTTCTTTCCGTTCATTTCATTTGGTATCTACTGGGCTTCCTAAAGTAGAATGTGCATTTTCTTCCCCAGATTTGGCAAGTTTTATGCTATTATTTCTTTGAATATGTTTTGTGGTTCTTTCTCTCCGGTTCTTTCTCTCCCCTCTTCTCCTAAGACTCCTATAATGTGTACATTCGTCCATTTGATGATGTCCCCATAAGTCCTTTAAGCTAATTTTTGTCATTCTTTTTTCTTTTTGCTCTTCTGACTAAATAATTTCCAATAACAATAATTTGTCTTCAAGTGTGCTTATCCTTTCCTCTGCTTTAGTCTGCTGACACACTGCTTTAGTGAATTTTTCAGCTGTTATTGTATTATTTAGCTCTACAAATTCTGCTTGGTACTTTTTATACTTTCTATATCTCTGTTGAAATATTCATGTTCATGCATTGTTCTCCCAGTTTTGATGAATATCTTTTTAATGATTATTTTGAGTTCTGTTAGGTAAATCATATCTTTCTCCTTCATTAGGCTTGGTTTCTTGAGATTTATCTTGTTCCTTTGTTTGGAATCTATTTCCATGTTTATTTTTATTTTCTTTGACTCTTTGTATTGGTGCTTGTACATTAGACAAAACAGCAACCTCTCTCAGTCTTCACAGACTTCCCTTGTATAGGAGAAGATCCTCACTAACCAGCTCAGCCAGAGATTCTGGGGCCTCTCCAACCTGCCAACCTGTTTTCTTTGTTCTTAGCAGCTACTATATAGAGTATGCTAGGTACAATCAGTGTTCCAAAGCAAGTGATGTTGGAGGCATTCCTCAAGCCGCCCTCAGAAAAGCTGAATTGTCTGATGCCCTTTCCAATTCTTCCCACCACAGAGAGAGAGAGAGAAGCTGGGATCTGTGTTTTTTGACCCGTTCACTCTATGCTGAGCTTGTGAAAGGGACTGTGTCATCTAGTTGTATGCTAGATCAAACCACCATATTTGTTCTCACTGGCCTCAAGCCAGCTAGAGTATGCCAGGTCCCATGAGTACTCCAAAACAAGCCAGACAGAGGAAGTCCTTTGGGAAGCTCCCAGAAAAGCTGGGGCATTAATCTAGTGGACACAACCAAGCAGACTAACTTTTCTCTTCCCAGGAGATGCTGGAAGCAAGGGTTTTTCATTTTCTTGCTCTGTGTTGAGCTGAGGGAAAGGGTATGGGAACTGTCATTCCAAACTTCTGTTTCTGTTCTCACCAGCCCCTGGGTGGCTAGATTATGCTGGGTTCCATTACTGCTCCAAGACTGGAAGAGATAAGTCCATCCTTTGGGGAGGAAGAAGTTGGAATCGTGTCATATATACGGTCCAACTCTTTTACTCCCCAGGGAGAAGCTGGGAGCTAGGAGTTTCCTTTCAGTCATGTGACACTGAGCTGTGGGTAGGGATTCAGACAAGAGGAAGCCCTGAATTTTCCTGTGGGATTTGATGTGTCTGGATACAGTAGCTTCTCAACTAGTTTTAGATTTCTCAGTAAGAGAATCTGTCTGTGAGTTGTTGTTGAATTAGTGGGTTTGTTGGGGGAAGGAGGGTATCACTTCTGTAAATGACATTTTATTATTATAATTTCAAATTTCAATTGTCTTTTGCCAATGTATAGTAAAGCAACTGATTTTGTACATTAACTATGCATCCTGAAACCTTGTTATGTGATTATTATTTCCTTCAAGAAAAGGTGTTTCTTTTTTGCCTCTTTGTTCATTTTTGCCAGTCTTTAGGATATTTTATAAAGACAATCGTGTCATCTGCAAAGATCATTTTATTTCTTCTATCCCAAACTGTATGCCTCTTTGCATTAGGCCATTCTCATATGGCTATAAAGGAATACTTGAGACTAGGTAATTTATAAAGAAAAGAGTTTAATTGGCTCATGGTTCTGCAGGCTGTACAGGAAACATAGCTGCTTCTGCTTCTAGGGAGGTCTCGGAAAACTTACAATCATGGTGGAAGGCAAAGAGGAAGCAGGTATGTCTTACATGGCTGGAGAAGGAAGAGAGAGAGAGAGGGGAGAGGTGCTACACATTTCTAAATAACCACATCTCACAATAACTCACTAACTCACTATCATGAGAACAGCACTGAGGGGATGGTGCTACACCATTTATGCAAAACTGCCCCCATGATCCAATCATCTCTCACCAGGTCCCACTTCCGACACTGGGGATTACAACTGGACATGAGATTTGACATGGGAACCTGTAACAGATTCAAACAGATTCAAAACCACATCATTCTGGGGGACACAGATTCAAACCACATCATTCTGCCCCTGATCCCTCCCAAAACTCATGTCCTTCTCACATTGCAAAACACAATCATACCTTCCCAACAGTCTCCCAAAGTCTTAACTCATTCCAGTATTAACTCAAAAGTCCACAGTCCAAAGTCTCACATGAGACAAGCCTAGTCCCTTCTGCCTATGAGGCTTTAAAATAAAAAACAATTTAGTTAATTCTAAGATACAATGGGGGTACAGGCATTTGGTAAATACTTCCATTCCAAAAGAGAGAAATCAGCCAAAAGAACAGGGCTACAGGCCCTATGCAAGTCCAAAACTCAGCAGGGTAGTAGTTAAATTGTATAGTTCCAAAATAATCTCCTTTGACTCCATGTCCCACATCCAGGACACATTAATGCAAGGGCTGGGCTCCCAAGGCTTTGGGAAGCTCCATTTCTGTGGCCTACCAGGGCTCCACCCCCAAGGCTGCTCTCAAGGGCTGGCATTGAATGCCTGTGGCTTTTCCGGGTGCTGGGTATAAGCTGTCAGTGGATCTACCGTTCTGGAGTCTAGAGAACAGTGGCCCTCTGTGATGGTTAATGCTGAGCGTCAACTTGATTGAATTGAATGCAAAGTGTTGATTCTGGGTGTGCCTGTGAAGGTGTTGCCAAAGGAAATTAACATTTGAGTCAGTGGGCTGGAGAAGAAGGACCCATCCTTAATCTGGTGGGCACAACCTAAACAGCTGCCAGCGAATATAAAGCAGGCAGAAACACATGAAAAGGAGAGACTGCCCAGACTGGCCTAGTCTCCCAAGCCTACATTTTTCTCCCATGCTGGATGCTCCTGACCTTAAACATTGGACTCTAAGTTACTCAGTTTTGAGACTCGGACTGGCTCTCCTTTCTTCTCAAGCTTACAGATAGCCTATTGTAGGACTTTGTATCCTAGTAGTCCCTCTTCAGAACCCTGACTATTACAGATTTTGGTACCAGGCATCATTCTAGAGGAACAGAATATTAAGCATGGAGTTCTTTCATTGGTTTGGGGGTTTCTGGAATTGGCTGCTTAATATGGTTAGACCCCAAAACACTAAGGACTCTACTTCTAATAGTATGAAGAATCTTGATAGTCCTTAGCATGGACTGTGTAGACAGTTATACAAAATAAATGCATTCAACACTCCCGATTCACTACTCATGAGAGACAAGGAGTTTGGTAACTATATATATAATACCTTTGACCATATGTGGAGAACCAAGAAACATAATGAAGCTGGTAGGTTGCTTCTAAGTTCAGCAAAGTGATGAAAGAAAGTGATGAACTCAGGGATTCTGTCTCCTGGCTTCAGAAGCAGATACTGAACCTCAAATCTGTTACGATTTCCCTGAGTGAGAGTCTTATCTTCTATAGAGAAAGAGCTGAAATAGTGGAAAAACAGACACAAGCTCTTATGCAAGTGGGTGACCTGCAACAAAAGGTGCATGCACAGCCTCTCCAGGTGTCAACTGTTAAAGTGAGGGCATTGATTGGAAAAGAATGGGACCCTGCAACTTGGAATGGGGACATGTGGGAGGACCCTGATGAAGCTGGGGACAATGAGTTTGTAGATTCTGATGAACTTTTTTTGCCAGAAGGAACAGCTTCTCCATCCCCAGTAGTGGCAATATCCCCTCCCCAACCCATGCTGCCATTAACCTTTCCAGCTTCGTCTGAGGAAATAAGTCCTATTCTGCCTGAGACAACAGTGATGGCCTCCCCTGAGGCAGTTGCCAGGCAAGGTAATGTTGATTCTCCTCAGGACCCACCCTCTACGCCTCTGTTTGATTCCAGACCTATAACTACACTAAAGTCCTGGCGGGCCCCTAGAGGTGAGGTTGAGAGTGTAACCCATGAGGAGGTACACTACACTCAAAAAGAACTGCTTGATTTTTCTCATTTACATAAACAGAAATTTGAAGAACAGTCATGGGAATGGTTAATAAGGGTGTGGGATGATGGTGGAAGGAACATTGAGTTGGATGAGGCTGAATTTATTGATTTGGGCCCACTAAGTAGGGACTCTGCTTTTAATATTGCAGCTTCAGAAGTTAAGAAAGGTTCTAATAGTTTATTTGCTTGATTAGCTGAAATACAGATTAAAAGATGGCCCACGGCTGGGCATGAGGGCTCAAGCCTGTAATCCTAGCACTTTGGGAGGCTGAGATGGGCGGATCACGAGGTCAGGCATTCCATACCAGTCTGGCCAATATGGTGAAACCTGAATTCTACTAAGAAAAATACAAACAAATTAGCTGGGCTTGGTGGTATGTGTAATCCCAGCTACTCAGGAGGCCGAGGCAGGAGAATTGCTTGAACCTGGGAGGCAGAGGATGCAGTGAGCTGAAATCCTGCCACTGCACTCCACCCTGGGAAACAGAGGGAGATTCTGTCCCAAAAAAAAAAAAAAAAAAAAGATGGCCCACTGTGAGCAAGCTGGAAATGCCTGATCTCCCTTGGTTTAATGTACAGGAAGGGATCCAGAGGCTTAGGGAGATTGGGATAGCGGAGTGGATCAGTCACTTTAGACCACCTCATCCCAGCTTGGAAGGTCTAGAATATATACCCTTGACCAATTCCTTGCAAAATAGATTTGTGAGGGCAGCACCTGCATCTCTGAAGAACCTTGTAATTGCTCTTCTTTGAATGCCAGATCTAATAGTGGAAACTGTGGTCACTCAACTACAAAATTTAAATACAATGGGAGTAATTGGATCCTGGTGGCACTCAACGGTCAGAGGCAAGGTGGGCATAGCTACCTCACTGGACAGCAGAGGCAAAGCAGCAATCAGAAAAGTCTGACTAGTGTAGTGCTCTGGTGCTGGCTAATTAATCACAATGTTCCTAGAAGTGAAATTGATAGGAAGCCCACTGCATTCCTACTTAATTTATACAAGCAGAAAACTTCTAGGTTGAATGGACAAAAGACTAATTTAAATATAAAAAAAGAGAATAATGGCCGCTCAATTTCCAGACTTGAGCCAATTTACAGACCCAGAACCCCTTGAATGAAGCGGAGGCAAGATCCCCTTGAGAAAGACCCCTGTATGTTACTAACAATTCCTGCAGTGAATCTTTCTCCCATCCTCCCCCAAGGAGGTCTCCAGCCTTTTACTAGGATACCTGTATATTGGGGAAAGAGAAATGATTGACATTTCGGAAAACTACTGGACATTGGCTCTGAGCTGACGTTGATTCCAGGGGACCCAAAACATCATTGTGGTCCTCCAGTTAAAGCAGAGGCTTATGGAGGTCAGGTAATTAATGGAGTTTTAGCTCAGTCCAACATACAGCAGATACAGTGAGTCTCCAGACTCGTCCTGTGGTCATTTCCCCAGTTCCAGACAGCATAATTGGCACAGACATACTTAGCGGCTGGCAGAACCCCCACATTGGCTCCCTGACTGGTAGGGTGAGGGCTATTATGGTGGAAAAGGCCAAATGAAAGCCATTAGAATTGCCTCTACCTAGAAAAATAGTAAATAAAAAATAATGTCTCATCCCTGGAGGGATTGTGGAGATTAGCACCACCATCAAGGACCTGAAAGATGCACTGGTGGTGATTTCCACCACATCCCCATTTAACTCTCCCATTTGGCCTGTGCAGTAGACGGAACTTGGAAAATGACAGTGAATTATCATAAGCTTAACCAAGTGGTGATTCCAATCGCAGCTGCTGTACCAGATGTGATAAACATAATATATGTTACGTATATCTACATATATATATATATCTTATATATATGATACATATTTTTTAAGTAACCTAAGTCTACCTTCACATACAGTATATATATCTTAAAACAGAATATTCCCATTTGCTCCTGCTTGTTCATTTCACACTGTTGTCTTTCATTTCCCTTATCCCTAAACTGTAATCACCCAGTACATTGTTGGTAGTGCTTGAAACAGTTATGTTTTATATACTTAAGAAAGTTTATATTGAAAAAAACTAAACAATGTTATCTTCATTTATTTCTCCTCTGACACTCTTCTTTGTGTAGACCTGTGCTTATGCTCTATATCATTTTTGTTCTTGATGAATAACTTTTTTTAACATGCTCTTATAAAGCAGGTCTTCTGACAATGAATTTCCTCAGTTTTGTTTGTCTGAAAAAGTCTCCCTCTCTCCTTCATATCTGAAGGATAATTTTGCTGGTCATAAAATTCTAGCCTGGTGAAGGTTTTTATTTCAACACTTTAAATAACGTACTCCACTCTCTTCTTGCTTTTATGGTTTCTAGTATAATTCTTATTCTTATTCCTCTATATGTCTGTTTTTATTATCTGACTTCTTTAGCGATTTTTCTCTTTGTCTTTGATTTTCTGTAGTTCGAATATGATATATCTAAGAGTGTGTGTGTGTGTGTGTGTGTGTGTGTGTGTGTGTGTGTTTATCCTTATCCATGGATAATTACCAATACCTAGATCAAATATCAAGAGATAGTAAAACAAGTGAAGTAATCAATTTCATGTAGGCCTATAAGTACGAAAGAAGAAATGACACTAAAATAAGATTCAGATTAAACTGTTGCAAACTCAGATGTTCCTTTCTGAAAGGGAGATAAGATAGTAAAGACACTAATATCTACTACATAAAATAAGCAAACATTTTACTCAAAGCCAGGAACATTCAGATACTGAGGAAAGATAGTGTCTTCAGGAGCAAAAGTCAAAGAAATAGGTCCTCACTAGGCCCTCAGGAAGACAAACTTAAGAATAAGCATCAGAAGCTTCAGTTTAAGAATGTACTAAAGGCCAGGCATGGTGGCTCACATCTGTAATCTCAGCACTTTAAGAGGCTGAGGCAAAGGGCTGGTATCCAGAATTTACAAAGAACTAAAACAGAATTACAAGAAAAAAAAAGGCCCATTCAAAAGTCGGCAAAGGATATGAACAGACACTTTACAAAAGAAGACATACATGAGGCTAACAAACATATGAAAAAATGCTCATTATCACTGGTCATTAGAGAAATGCAAATCAAAACTACATTTAGATACCATCTCACGCCAGTTGAATGGTGATCGTTAAAAAATCTGGAGACAACAGATGCTGGAGAGGATGTGGAGAAATAGGAACACTTTTACACTGTTGGTGGGAGTGTAAATTAGTTCAACCATTGTGGAAGACAGTGTGGCGATTCCTCAAGGACCTAGAAATAGAAATTCCATTTGACCCAGCAATCCCATTACTGGGTATATATCCAAAGGATTATAAATCGTTCTA
>PVKP010037005.1:0-21990 GCA_004027715.1 Plecturocebus donacophilus | reverse complement strand
ATCATATTTCTTCAGAATAGTGTTTTTGGTGCTCAGATACAAAGGCCAACCCTTAGAGCCATTTGGAAGGGACTGAGTGCAAAATCTTCAATTAACTTCTCTTGATTATACATCCCCATGGCAACACTGCCACCCTCTTCGAAGTTATGTACCAGGCATGTCACCTTTTGGGTTCTGTCACTTGGTGTGTAGGTTATCTCTATTTTTCCAGGCCCAGGAACAACAAAATCCGTTGCTTTGTATTGATCCCCATAAGCATGATGACCTGTGATGACACGTTTTACCCATGCACTCACAAGCCGAGGGATATTTTTGCAGATAATGGCTTCTCTGAAGACTGTGCCACCCAGAATATTTTAGATAGTGCCTTTTGGTGATTTTCACATTTTTTTCAACTTGAACTCCACAAGCCTTTTCTCATCAAGGGTGATAGTGGCATACTTGACGCATAATACTCACACATGACAATATTATACTTCTTTATAGCTTCTGCAGCATCCTTGGTGATGTGGTCATTGGTGGAATCACGATTCTCTATGTCCACATCATAGCTGTGTAGATCCAATCCCACATAGGGAAAAATGAGTTTTCTCTTTAGTCGTTCCCAAATGATTCACGTCATTTCATCTCCTTGCATCTCCACCGCAGAACTGCCACTGATTTGTTAAGACATTTTGACTTTAATCAACCTTAACAGTGAATCAATGTCTTATCACCCCAATTCCCCAAAGTCTTGCAGACTCAACGGAATGTAGTCTCTCTCCTGCTGGGATGATATGCTGACGAGGAGCTGGGGCGCTACAGCTGCTCACACGCTCAAACTCACATACACAGCCTGGCAATCCCAAACCAGACCCCCTGCTGCCTGAGCATCTGACACAGCCTCCGCAGAAACCCTGTATATAATTATTAACGTGAGTACTAAAAATATTAAAAGCTATGCAACTGTAATTCTTTTCCAAACAGTTATTCTATGGACATTTTAAACTTCGGAGACAAATTATTTTTAGAAAGAAGTTTTCAAATGCCATTATCTTAAAACATTGAAAATTTGTTAGGTCTAAAATTTGACTAATTCATGATTTAACATAGGTACTACATGCTCAATCATGTCCAATCTTTCAAAACACATTGATAATACTATTAGGAAAAATTGGATTACCAGGAACGAAGGTGTCATGAAGGACACCCGATTCCGTCGGAGAACCCAGATCAGGGAGTGGTTTTATAGACGAGGGAATAAAGCTAAGCAATATAAAATGTTTACAAGTTAAATACATGATTATGACTTTAAACTGTCATTTGATTGTGCTACTATTTTTTTTTTTTTTGAGACGGAGTCTCACTCTGTTGCCCTCTGGAGTGCAGTGGCGCCATCTCGGCTCACTGCAACCTCCACCTCCCAGGTTCGAGCAATTCTCCTGTCTCAGCCTCCCTAGTAGCTGGGACTACAGGCGCCCATCACCATGCCCGGCTAATTTTTGTGTTTTAGTAGAGACAGGGTTTCACCATATTGGTCAGGCTGGTCTCGAACTCCTGACCTCAGGTGATCTGCCTGCCTTGGCCTCCCAAAGTGCTTACAAGTGTGGGCCACTATCCCTGGTGCTACGTTTTTTTTTTTGAGACAGGGTCTCCCTCTGTGGCACAGGCTGGAATGCAGTGACTTGACACAATCTCAGCTCACTGCAACCTCTGTGTCCCAGGCTTCGGTGATTCTCTTGAGTAGCTGGGACTACAGGCACACACTACCACGCCCCGCTAATTCTTCTCTTTTTAGTAGAGACAGGGTTTCTGTATGTTGCCCAGGCTGCTCTTGAACCCCTGGGGTCAAGTGATCCACTCGCCTCACCCTCACCCTCCCAAAGTGCTTGGCTTCCAGATGTGCCCATCGTGCCTGGCCTGATTGTGCTTCTTGTTTTGGGATGGTAGAAACTGCCAGCAGTTTCCACCACCTTCCTTCCCCATCCTTAGACTATAGTTAATGTCTCCCTTAATTTGATTCTTATTGAATAGAGATCTTATTGATTCATATTCTTATTGAATAGAGAAGACAGATAAATGTCAGAGTTCTGCCATTATGCTATGAACAGCTAAATTGAAAAATGTAGGATATATATAGAAAAATATGCAACCCAGGTCGGAGAGAGGCACCAAATAAAAGAAAAAGAAGTCTAACCCCAGGCCATGAGCTTACTTCTTTAAAAAAGTATTTACACTTATCAAAAACAACTTTTTTTAAAGGGATGGGGTGGATTTCCTGCTTCTTACAACTGTGTTTCTAGAACTATTAGAAGCTTGCATTCACAGAATAGCTGGTAAAATGGCTCTTCTGGCTTCTGCAAGAAGGCAATGCTGAGATTACCCAGGGGCCTTGGCTAAGGAGGCCCGTCAGATTTGGCCACTTTCTCTTCTGCCTCACCAGAGTCTGGCCTCTTCTGGTTTTAGCATCTCCATTTTTTGCGGGTGAGTCTGATTTGATAGTTTTGCTCCCCATTTCCCTTTCTTTTTCTGTTTGTATGGTTTTTTGTTTTTGTTTTTGAGATGGAGTCTTGCTCTGTCCTCCAGGCTGGAGTGCAATGGCGCGGTCTCAGCTCACTGCAACCTCCACCTCCTGGGTTCAGGCGATTCTCCTGCCTCAGCCTCCCGAGTAGCTGGGATTACAGGCACTCACCATGACACACAGCTAATTTTTATATTTTTAGTAGAGACAGGATTTTGCCACGTTGGTCAGGCTGGTCTCGAACTCCTGACCTCAAGTGATCCACCCACCTCAGCCTCTCAGTGTTGGGATTACAAGCGTGAGCCACCACACCTGGCCTGTTGTATGTTTTAAAATCAGTTTCAACATCTGCAGGAGCATTTTTAGATACCATCTTGCCAGTCTCTGTGACTGCCTCTTGAGCTGAACTGTTGCTTTTCCCCGGCTTCTTGGTGAGGCAGTGTTCTGGGACTGCAAGGGCCTTTGCAGAGCTGTGCTGGCTGCAATTCTCACCACCCTGAACTGTGCTGGCTGCAATTCTCACCACCCCTAAGCTGCTGGGACCCTTGTTTTCAAACTTCTTAAAAGCATCAAAACTCCCTTTTATTTGTGAAATCTTGCAGAGAATCCTGACATTTCATAAGGATAGAGATGTAATTGTCGTTGTTGAAGTGGGAGTACACTTTTGTGGAATGCTGATACCCTTGACCTGAAAATTCCACCAGTCATCACATGATGCTGACAGATTTTTACCTTTGAATATAAAAAATGATTAAAAATCCTTTGGGGGATTTTTAAAGAGAAATTACCAGTCACCTATCCCAATTCTTTTTTTATTTTTATTAATCTAATTTTATAGAGATGGAGTCTCACTATGTTGCCCAGGCTGGTCTCAAACTCCTGAGCTCAAGCAATCCTCCCACCTTGACCTCCCAAAGTGCTGGAGTTATAAAAGTGAGCCACCATGCCTGGTCTCCCAATTCTCTAAGTTGGAGAAAACAGGGAAAAAAGGCAATATTGATGGGGAGGATCTTGGGAACCAGTAGCTGTCATGGTCCTGTCTGCTCATGTCAATGAGGGAGGGTTTCCCTGGCGGAATACCTCCCTGGAGAGGCAGGAGTCAAAATCTGAGCAGGTAAGAATACAGGACCCCCATGGCCCGCTTTGTATTGGCCTCCTTTATCCACAAAGAGTGAGGTGGAAAGTTAGAGAAAGGAGCATTTCCTCCTGAGAGAATAGGGTTGTGACACAGCCATATTAGACCTGGTCATCCCTGATGAGCCATCAAGTACTACATAGGACCAACAGAAACCACTCACTGAGCCATCCCGATTAGGTGACCCATGACCTTGATTAATGACCACTAATCTGTGTTCATTGTTTACCAGCAGGTTAATAAGGCCTTTTATTACCAGAGAAGAAAACAATAAGAAAGTACGGGTTAGATGACTATATGACCTGCAGAGAGCCTAGACTTTTATCTGACTCATCAGTTTGGGCTCTATAGTAAGTGTAGCCCAATATAATTATGTAGGACTAACATCTCATCTCTCTGGGAAGCTCCAAACACTTGACTCATGAATAGGCTGTTGTTCTCTTCATTGCTGGACTTCTATCCATCACCGCCCTCCTTAAAGAAAATATATACAAGTTTTGAAATGGCTTATGTTTTTATATAGAGTCAATTGTCAATGAAATAAACTTGAAATTTCTAGATAGCACTGGGCGTGGTGGCTCACGCCTGTAATCCAAGCACTTTGGAAGGCCAAGGTGGGAGGATCGCTTGAGCCCAGGAGTTCAAGGCTGGCCTGGGCAATATGACAAAGTGAGACACTGTCTCAAACAAACAAACAAACAAAACAAAACAAAATCGAACCCAAAAACAAACAAACAAAAACCAAAGATGAGTTACCAAAAGAGTTTTAACAAAGGGCACAGGGGGAGAAAGGCCTCCTCTTCTTGTGACCAGCCTTCTGTTACCAGTTGACACTTTGCACATAGACAGCTTTGACTGAACTCACACCTGTTCAAATTTCCCTGAGATCTGAACTGGAAAGAGGTAAAAGCCATTAAAAATGAACTCTCTGAGCTGTGTTTAAATTCGTCCCACTGAACTCATAACTGTTAATCCCATTCACAGCTGTAGTAATTATATTGCATAATCAGTGAGGGGAGACCCTCCCCCTTTTGTATTCTTATTGAATAGAGAAGACAGATAAATGTCAGAGTTCTGCCCTAAATTAAGATCCCTTCCCACAAAAGAGTTCTGGACTCAGAAGGGAAGCATGGTCCTTTACAAGGAAAGCTCACCTTGTCCACTCTCAGCTCAGGGGCAACAAACTTACAGATCAGTGATTCCTAGTCCACAGGACATGGATGCCTGATGAGGCATTTAAAATCGTGGGTTTGCAAGCACTATCTGTAGCCTGCATACATAATATTTTACACCTACACGTACTATTCAAAAACATGGGGATGTGTAATTGCAATTAATAAAATACAAATTTGTTCAAAGGCATCACTAAATTCATGGCAGTTTTCAAAATAATACCAATACGTAGTATTTCCTCCATTGGTTACTGTCAGAAGCTTTTCTTTGCTTAGCAGCAAATTAGTAGTTTTTCATAACAAAATGGTCCTTGTAATTTAAAAGTTTGGGGGTCACTGTTTGAGAGTGTTGATGATCTATGTTTAACTCAAGGATGACCTCCTCATAGCTCTATAAACTATTGAGGTGTTGACATCCCAAGCCTGTTGTAACTGGAACATACATATGAATGTTACATACATACATACATACATACATACATACTTTGCACAAGGCATAATATTCTTGATTTCATCCTTCCCGAAACCCCTTTGTCTCATGGCATTTACAAATCCTTTTTTTTTTCTTTTGAGTCAGAGTCTTGCTTTGTCACCAGGCTGGAGTGCAGTGGTGCAATCTCAGTTCACTGCAACCCCCGCCTCCTGGGTTCAAGCGATTCTCCTGCCTCAGCCTCCTGAGTAGCTGGGGCAACCGGTATGTACCACCAAACCCAGCTAATTTTTGTATTTTTAGTAGAGACAAAGTTTCACCATGTTGGCCAGGATGATCTCGATCTCCTGACCTTGTGATCCACCTGCCTCGGCTTCCCAAAGTGTTGGGATTACTGGTGTGAGCCAATTTGCCCAACTCGGCATTTACAAATCTAACTGAAGAAATATGAAATAAGTACACACAAAAAGTACATTAATGAGCTAAGAAAATGCAAGGAGAAAATATATGGTACATGATCAATAGCCAAATTCTGTGAACTTAGAGACAGCAGGAGGGGAAAGGCAGAGAGAGAGGGAGAGGAAGGTTAGTGGTATGATGAGAAGAAGTATATTCCCAGGACAGACATCAGAGCAGGTTTTTATAGACTCTCATTCCTGGCTCTGCTAATTGCCACCCAAAAGACCATGGATAGATAACCTGACCCCACTGAGCCTCTGTTTTATCATTAATAAAATCAGGATTATAATTATAATACCTCTCATATCTTGTTGTTGCAAAGATAATTTATGAAAAAATATATTAAATACTTTTACTATAGCTAGTGTATAATATGTGCAAACTCAATGATAGCTAGTATTTATTCTATTAGACTGTAAATCCCTCCAGGATGGGAAGTGCAACTTACTCATTTTTGCTTCCACAGAATCTAGCACAATGTCTGACTCAAGTACTCAATAAAAGGAGAATATTTGCTGAATGAAGGGAGAAATAAATGGATAGATCGTGGGATGATTTTTTAAATGAACCATGGGCTTTGGTGACATGGATGGGTGTCATGGAGATCAAGCGGTGAATCTAACCAGGCATGGAGAAGAGAGGAGGGCCCTGCTGTGGGAGAGGGCAGGGACCAAAGTACACAGACAGGAGGGCACCTGGGATTGGGTATTGGGATTCTGCTGTGGAGGGTGTGGCCTGCCAGGCTGGGGAGTGTGTATCTTACCTGTGGACAGTGGGAGCCAATGAAGATTTGTGAGGAGGAGAATGGCATGAGGAGAGAACTTTTCTGAGGGTTAGCCTGGTGCTGGTGTGGAAAGGAAGGGGACAATCCATGCTAAGCGAGAAGTGGTCAAGTCCCTGACCAGAGTGACAACCATGGAAATAGATACAAAGGACTGATTGAGGCGAGGACAGAGGTCTCACATCTCAATTCTTTATGAATTGGTAAGGTGGTCACTTAAATCATCCTCTAACATGCACACTAACTCTTGAAAGGCCACATTTTTGTCCAGGCATGGTGGCTCACACCTGTAATCCCAGCACTTTGGGAGGCCAAGGCAGGTGGATCACCTGAGGTCAGGAGTTTGAGACCAGCCTGGTCAACATGGTGAAATCCATTTCTACTAAAAATACAAAAATTAGCCGGGTGTGGTGGCATGTTCCTGTCATCTCAGGAGGATGTACTCAGGAGGCTGAGGCAGGAGAATAGCTTGAACCTAGGAGATGGAGGTTGCAGTGAGCTGAGATCATGCCATTGCACTCCAGCCTGGGTGACAAGAGCAAAACTCTGTCTTAAAAAAAAAAAGACCACATTTTGCAAATCATTGTGGATGAGTACTGAGTCAGAGAAGAGACATAGGAGGATGACTTGGGAAGGTCAAGAGTGGTGAGTGTTAGCATGGGCAATGGAGTCTGAATAATCTATAAACGTGGAACTGATCTTGGGGCTAAACTGCCAACAATGGAGACTCACTTGCCTGAACAAAAGTGAACTGGAAGTCCAGCAACAGGGGCAGAGCCCGATGGTTCTGCCTATGGTGAGGCTCAATTTTCCTTGGGGGGAGTTCACTCATTCATTTACCATATTTAATTGAATGGAAAAAACAGCCACTTGCTTCTTCCAATAACTACTATTATCAGTGACTCCTTGACGTTGTCTTCTGTTAACTACATGACATCTTCTGTCTGTGAGTTTGTGGAGCACCAGGGAAGAGGCAAGAACACCCAGCTCAGTACTGCTTTTCCATGACAGAGGAAGATGCTGTGAGGGTTAGGTTTTTTTCTGGGGTTCTTAAAAACTCTTTGGAGAATTAGATCAATTCAAGAAGACTGAGAAAAATCACAGGTAGTATTTACAAAGGGTAGCCTGGAACTAGAACTTGAGCATAAATCTGGTCTGAAACCTTGGTTAAAGATGTAACAGATTATATTGGGGAATCTGTATGTGGATATGAAATGCAGGCAGCTTTCTAGATTTCTTATACACAACTGGTGCAGATATAAAGTGGTGCCACCATCTGAGATGACACTTTGGCCTTTTTGTGTGTGAAAATTGTCATACTCTACGTGAAGATTCACACATTCTATGGTCTAACCTTCTACCCTTGGGGATACCAACAAGAAAAACTAGGAGACATATCTAAAGATGTTCAGAGCAGAACTTTTTGTAATAGCAAAAATGTGTAAATCAACTAAGTGTCCATCAACAGCAGAAAAGATAAATCCATTGTAATATGTTCATACAATGGAAAGTTAGTAAATCATTAAATGGCAGATGGTCTTATAGTGACATGCAACAAAGTGGATGAAGCTGAAAAATATAATAGTGAGAAAGTTAAGACTGGAGGTGGTGGCTCATTCCTGTAATCCCACTTTGGGAGGCTGACGCAGGCAGATCATTTGAGGTCAGGAGTTTAAGAGCAGCCTGGCCAACATAATGAAACCTGTCTCTATTAAAGATACAGAAATTAGCTGGGTGTGGTGAGGGGTGCCTGAATCCCAGCTACTTGGGAGGCTGGGCATGAGAATCATTTGAACCCAGGACATGGAAGTTGCAGTGAGCTTAGATCACATCACTATACTCTAGTCTGGGTGACAGATTGAGACTCCGTCTCAAAAACAAAACAAACAGAAAAGGAAAGTTAAGCCCAAGAATTACACATGACACTAAGCTCCCTTCACAGTGAAATGAAACAACAAACTTTTCCATAATATGTGTATTTACGATAAAACTATAAAACACATATCTACTTAACAGGAAGTGAATAGTAAGCCAAAAACTCAACATCCAGGATAGTTCGCTCAGGTGAACAGATGGATGTAAGTAGCACTCATTCTGGGTGGTGGACTGGTGGACCTTCTTTATCTTATTTTACAAATAGGGTGATGGGGACATGCAGGGACCGATGATGAGTGTGTCATGAGCCATGACATATGATGAATCCAGTTCTGCACATCTGAGGGGGGTAGGGGTTGTGGGAAACCGTCGCTGGTCTTATGGGATGCAGACGGACCTGATGGCTCTTCAGATAGACTTGCAGACTGAGTAGGCAGGGCAGTGGAGAAGATATATTATTAGAATTTGTCATCCAGGGCCTGGCAGGATAATCAGTGTCATGAAGGATGGCACTCCTGCCTGGAGGAGTTTTCAGCTTATTCCAGACAAAACAACAATGGCGACATTGAGTCTGAGTTAAACGTTACAGCCGTGGAGTCTATTGTTTTTATTTTTCTGAAGATAAAGTTATTGTAACTCAAATGTCTTTATTTTATTTTTTCTGGCAAGAAACTTATTGCAGAGACAAAAATTTGAAAAATACAGAACAGGATAAAAAAGAACATCTCTATTATTCCAACACCCAGAGATGATCACTGTTAACCTTTCGGTGTGTTTGCCTCCCGTGGACTGGGATTAGATAAGAACCACTAACTACCTACCCATTGTATATTTTCTGACCAAGGCAACCTAGCAAAAACTGTCCAGAGCTTGGTTCTTTGGAGTGAGAAGAGCTGAATTTGAATTCCAGCTTTGCACTTACCAGCTCATGGCAGGTCAACAGCCTTCCCTAAACCCCAGCTGGGTCATGGCACTGCTGGGGTTTGTTTTGAGAATTAACCAAGGTGAAACGTGGTACAATCAGCATGTAGTGTCTAGCTCACAGCTGGCCTTCAGTGAGAGTTGTGATTTATTATTAAGATGATGTGCCTGATTTGGGGCAGTGAGATTCATTTAGTTAAAAGATGGGGAACTCCAAAAAACACCCTAACAGCAGAAGGGATTCCAGGATTGTGAAGGTGGAAAGGGGCATATTATGTTTGATTTGAAGACAACCTGATTGGTGACTTCCAGCATGTGAAGAATGAAGGCTGTCTCAGAGGATTTGAGAGCCCAGAAAATAAGCTTAATCCTGCTCTTTCAGCATACTAGAAAGTTTATCCTCCTCCAGTGAGGAAAAAAAAAAAAAAGCCTTCAACATGAGAAGAGGAAGGGGTAGTGGAGGAAATGCCAGGGACAGGCGGTATCATCTTATGAGCCTTTGTCTTGGCCACAGCAACTCTCTGAGAATAATAATATACTCTATTTCTCCTGCACTGGGGAACGAACAAGAGGGACATCTAGGTTGAACGCCTCCAAATTTATGTTCTAAAAGTGATGGAACATCCTGACTACTGAAGGTTTTATAAAATGTACAAAGGACCAGAGGAACTTTGGGCTTCTCGGCATCAACTCTGCAAACAGCAGATAATGGAGCAGTGCCTCCAATAGGCTTAGGGGCCAGTAATTCCAAACTAGAATTTGATATCTGGCCAGATGATCAGTGAAATTTGTAGTGGAATAAAGACACTTTCAAACACACAGGTTCTCAAAAAATTTACCTCCCGAGTCGGTGGAAGACGTGTGCCACCATAATGAAGGTATAAACCAAGAAAACAAAAGACACTGAATCAAGAAAAAAGACGGTCCAACCAACACGCAGCAGGCAGAGGGGATGGTGGTGAAGGAGATCCCACCTCAGCGCTGAGAAGCAGGTCTGGAGAGCAACTGGTTCAGATTGGAGCCAGCCAGAAGATGCGAGGAAAGACTGCTTCAAGCAATGAAATTAATAGAATAACTGATATGAATGTATTGAGAAAATCTTTACTCAACTAGGGGAAAGTGTGGGGATAAATTAATAATAGTAACAGACTACTAAGCAAAAGGGGCGGGGGGAAAGACAGTTCTTAACACTAGGTGATGGGGAAATTGTAACAAAAGGAAAAGTTAAGGCCAGCAGAGTGGCTCACGCCTGTAATCCCAGCACTTTGGGAGGCTGAGGCGGGTGGATCACCTGAGGTCAGACGTTCGAGACCAGCTTGGCCAATATGGTGAAACCCCGTCTCTACTAAAAATACAAAAAAAATTTTGCCAGGCCTGGTGGTGCCTGCCTGTAATCCCAGCTACTAGGGAGGCTGAGGCAGGAGAATTGCATGAACCCTGGAGGCAGAGGTTGCAGTGAGCCGTGATCACACCATTACACTCCAGCCTGGGCATCAAGAGCAAGATTTTGTCTCAAAAAAAAAAAAGGAAACGTTTATAGTAATTTTACTACTTAAAAACAATATAGCAGTGTTATTTACAATAGGCAGAAAGTGGAAGTAATCCAAATGTCCATCAACTGAAGACTGGCAAACAAAATGTGGCATACTCATACAGTGGAATGTTATTTAACCCTAAAAACGAGAGAAATTCTGACACATGACACAGCA
Source organism: Plecturocebus donacophilus (assembly GCA_004027715.1). Taxonomy (NCBI): domain Eukaryota; kingdom Metazoa; phylum Chordata; class Mammalia; order Primates; family Pitheciidae; genus Plecturocebus; species Plecturocebus donacophilus. The sequence goes on along the minus strand of PVKP010037005.1, from coordinate 11,008 downwards.
AGGATCAACCTTGAGGACGTTATGCTAAGTGAAATAAGCCAGACACAAAAGCACAAATACTGTGTGATTCCGCGTTCATATGTGGTCCCTGGAGTAGCCAAATTTATAGAGACAGAAAGTGGAATGGTGGTTACCAGGGGCGGCTGAAGTTGGAGAATGAGGAGTTTGTGATTTTTATTTCTGAGACAGGGTCTCACTCTCTCGCCCAGGCTGGAGTGCAGTTACAGGTCACTGCCACCTCCACCTCCAGGGCTTAAGCACTCCTCCCACCTCAGCCTCCCAAGTAGCTGGGACTACAGGTGCACACCTGTATTTTTGTAGAGATGGGGTTTCACCACGTCATCCAGGCTCGTTTTAAACTCCTGAGCTCACGTGATCTGCCTGCCACAGCCTCCCAGAGTGCTGAGATTATAGGTGTGTGCCATCGCACCCGGCTAGGATTTAGTGTTTAATGCGGACAGTTTCTATTTGAGATGATGAAAAGGTTCTAGAAATGGATCGTGGTCATAATTGCACAACAATGTGAATGTACGTGAGACCGCTGAACTGTACACTTAAAAATGATTAATAAGGGCCGGGTGCGGTGGCTCACACTTTGGGAGGCTGAGGCAGGCAAATCATAAGGTCAGGAGTTCGAGACCAGCCTGGCCAACATGGCAAAACCCTGTCTCTACTAAAAATACAAAAATTAGCCAGGCGTGGTGGCAGGTGCCTGTAATCCCAGCTACTCAGGAGGCTGAGAAAGGAGAATCGCTTGAACCCAGGAGGCAGAGGTTGCAGTGAGCTGAGATCATGCAAGACAAAAGCAAGATTCCATCTCAAAAATAAAAAAAGATAAAAAGATACATTTTACCTTATTTTATGTTTTACTGCACTAAAATATCTGTGAAAAAAAAAAAAAAACCCAAAACGTAAGGTGCTGTACAAATGAATTGAATTACAATTATTTTTCTCATAGTGATATCAGATTTTAAAGATTCAGATGTTATTGAGAACCTAATACCTCACTTTGGTAAGGAAAAGGAAATTTTTCCCAACAAAATCACATATCTTTATTTTTAAAATCTGTGATTAGGAAGGTATACCCTAACAAATAATCCTGTATATCCATCTTCCAGCGAACCCCTATGCCTCAAGGTTGCTTTATATGTCTCTTCTAACATAGTAACTTTCGGTGTAAAGAAAAGCCTGACCATGTTACATATATGGTTTAAAAATTGCTTTTTAAACAACTTTATGATATATTTTGCCTTCTTTTCACATCTTTGTTTTATATAAATACACTCATTTTTGTAACATTTATTTTTAATAACTCTGGGATCAAGATATATTTTATATTAATCTAAGTCCTTCTTCTAAAGACAAGTCCCTCTGTAGTTAGAGGTTTTAAAAAGACTCCTTTGTGTATTTTCTATTGTCTCAGACATTAAATAGAAATATTGATTTTTGTTTTAAGAACACAGCAATTTTAATTTTAGATCATGCGAGTATTTCTTCCTTATTCAGTAAAGCAAAGTAAAAGCTTGTTTAGAGATGATGGTGACGTTTCTTCTGTGTGCCTTGGTGGGAAAGGACTCCGAGATGCTTTGTTCAATTCCACCTGAAGCCAAACTGCTAAGCAGTTAAAACTCAAGGAGCTGTCTGACAGGTTTAACGAGAGTGAAGAGTGCCTCTCCACACCCACCCTTGCAAGACAGAACTGCTTCATGGTTTGTTGAAATTGCTGTGGAACTGTGCTATAACTTTTTCCTATGTTGGAAATGTTTCTGCCTCATGCCGGCATGGTTTAAATGTTTCAGATCAAAATTCTGCAAATTAGTAAAAAAAAAAAAAAATGCACAAATGGAATCAGGTTAAATCTGCTGTTGTATATATTAACTTCTTATTGGAGCGGAAACAATCCCTGGGCTGTTCTGATTTGCACGACTTTTTCTTGAACCCAGCGCTTGCTGAAAGGAAGCTTTCTCATTTGGAGGTTAATTTATTAAATTGTGAAGAGCTGGTTAAAGAAAGTAGAAGTAGTCCAGTTCTCTTAGAGTTTCCTAAGTATGAATGGCTGGTGAATTTCTCAAGGTGTCAGGGGGAAACTCTCCTGTTTCTGACTTTTGCAGCACGCCCCTCATTGAGGGCAAAGGAAGGATTGCTGGGAAGGCTCTACAAGGAAATGCCTGTATCCCTACAGGGCTGGATTGTTTTCCTAAACACCATTTGGTTGTGGTTGTAACCCCTGCCACTGATTGCCACTGCCTCAGCCCTTCCTGTTTCCCATCCACAGCGAATGCTATTTGCCACTGATGTGAAAAGTTCTAGAACAAGGTGGGTCACTTGCATGGAAAGCTCCAGGACCGCCTGGGCATGGTGGCGCATGCCTGTAGTTCTAGCACTTAGGTGGTATCACTTGAGCTCAGGGGTTTGAGACCAGTCTGTTCAACATGGCAAAACCCCATCGCAAAAAACAAAACAAACAAACAAAAAACCAACAACAAAAGCCCCAGGATCTGTACCTTGTTACTTTCAGAGCCTTTTAAAAAAATAAAACGCCACCAGAAAATACTATGCCCCTTTTAAAGCGATGCTAACAAGACATTTTACATGAGGTTGGAAAATGCTTATGATATTATAATCCATTAAGAAGCTGAGGCTGGGCACGGTCACTCATGCCTGTAATCCCAGCACTTTGGGAGGCCTAGACTGGCGGATCACGAGGTCAGGAATTCGAGACCAGCCTCGCAAACATAGTGAAATCCTGTCTCTACTAAAAATACAAAAATTAGCCAGGTGCGGTGGTGGGAGCCTGTAGTCTCAGCTATTGGGAGGCTGAGGCAGAAGAATAGCTTGAACCTGGGAGGCAGAGGTTGCAATGAGCCGAGATCATGCCACTGCACTACAGCCAGGGCAACAGAGCGAGATTCTGTCTCAAGAAAAAAAAAAAGAAGCTGAATATAAACTGGTATATGTAACCTGACATCAGTTGGGTAAAAAATTCATTCAGGGAAAAAACTAGAAGGAAACTTCCAAAAATGTTTAGCATGATCACCCTGTCTGGTTGGTATAATTATAGATGAAATTTTCCTTGCTTCTCTCCATTCCCTTCTGCCTTTTCTGAGTATTTTACAGCAAATACATAGACTTTTATAAGCAGGAGGAAAAAAAAAATCCTAACTTTGGATTTATCCTTCTAAGCAAGCCTCTTAATTGATTTGCTGAGTGAGCGCTCAGCTCCAATCTGGGTTTTGCCCTTTACAGGTGTGGGCCTTGGCAAGTAATGCAGGTTCTTTCTCATGGCCTCACTCTTAGCTGGTGTAGGATAAGATGAGGAGTTTGAATGGGGTTTCTTCCCTATGATCTGTGATCTTACCAAGTTTCTGATTAAAAACAAAAACAAAAAACCCCAAACTTTTTGGGACCCTAGATGAGGAGAGTCAGTTGAAACTAAAGATGATTTTCCCCAGCTCCTGCTCTATTTAGATGCTCACTTTTTTCTCTTTTTTCTTTTCTCTGAGACAGGGTCTTGCTCTGACCCTCAGGCTGGAGTACAGTGGTGATCTCAGCTCACTGCAACCGCTGCCTTCCTTCTCTGGTGATCCTCCTGAGTAGCTGGGCCCACAGGTGCGCGCCACCATGCCTGGCTAATTTTTGCTTTATTTGAAGAGATGAAGTCTCGATATGTTGTCTAGGCTGCTCCCAAACTCCTGGGCTCAAGTGATTTGCCCACCTCAGCCTATCAAAGTGTTGGGATTATAGGTGTTAGCCACCGCGCCTGGTCTAGATGCTCACTTTCTTCGTGTTGTTATTATATTATGACCAGTGTGTTGTTTGATATTTTGTCTCCTGCTTTAAATGTTAAGATCAGTGAAGACAGAAATCTGGATGTTTTCCTTATCCTTTAGTCTCCTGTATACCTACACGTCTATCGTAGCAGGGATGGTTTATGAAACTTGTTATTTCTGTTATCTAGAATTTTGAAAGGTAGTTACTTCAGAAACCAGGTTACATTTCATTGGCATTATATTCATCCAGAGTCAGATCATTTATGGCTTAGTGTTCATTCTGATTTCATGTTGTTTAGTATATGAATCTCCAATTTTGTTTTTTCTAAACAATGGAAGCTACATTCAAACAAAACAAAACAAATACCTGCACTGTGATTTGAGAACACCAAGAAAATCACCACAGCTTTAGGAATACAACTAAAAAAAATAAGAGTAGCTGGATGTGGGAGGATCACTTAAGCCCAGGAGTTTGAGGCCAGCCTGGGCAACATAGTGAGACCCTGTCTTTAAAAGTAGATAATAAATAAATAAATTCATTAATTCAATAATAAGCATAATACATTTTGGTGTGACTTCTGCAAAGTAGGCTTATTATTCTAGTGGAGAAAATAACAATTGAGGTTGGGTGCAGTGAGTCACGCTTATAAACTCAGCATTTTGGGAGGCCGAGATGGGAAGATCACTTGAGGCCAGGAGTTCAAGACCAGCTTGGGCAACATAGTGAGACCTCGCCTCTACCAATAATAAAAATATTAGCCAGGTGTGGTGGCACATGTCTGTGGTCCCATCTACTCAGGAGGCTAGGTTGGGGAATCGCTTCAGCCTAGACAGTTAGGGTACAGTGAATCCTGATTGCACCACTGCACTCCAGCCTGGGTAACAGAGCAAGACAAAAGAAAAAGAAAGAAAAGAAAGGAAGGAAGGAAGGAAAGAAGGAAGAAAGAAGGAAGGAGGAAGGAAGGAAGAAGGAAAGAAGAAGGAGGAAGGAAGGAAGAAGGAAGGAGGAAGGAAGGAAGGAAAGAGAAAATAACAATTGATGGGATAGTTTCTTGGTTTCAAGTTGATACCATATCATTTCTCAGAAATGTGTTCTTTCATGCCTGATAGGACAGGAATTTTGACATAATGGAAAGGGCATAAGACTAGAAACAGATGGAGTTCTGCTATTTTAGATATCAAGTAACTCAGGGATGTTTCTTAACTTCTCCAGGAGTCACTATTTTCTGTTTATGAAAGGGTGGGTTCTGGTTTGTATAGTGCCTATGTTGGGGACTGCTTTCCCGGCCAGAGCACGTGTGGTCCAGGTGCAGTGGGTGGGAAGTGTGCTACAGCCAGTCTGGCACCACCGTGATCTGTTTCCACGAGTGGCTAGCCTTGGGGAGCTTCATTTGGAGAAAGAGGTCTGAGGCTTTACAGGTTTTTAAACAACTGGTGCAAAAATGTTTTAAGCAAGGTTTTGTTTCTGAAATTCTCTATGGAATACAAATGTTGAGTGCCTTCAGTAAAGGATGGTTAGCTATTCAAAAGTTTCTTCGAGTAACCTTTAGCACATTATATCTCCATGTGGTTTTGCTGATTACTGGGTTTACTAGCAATAATCTGCATCCTGCCTTTACATTTATATAGTTTGAGTAAGTGTTCCAATCCTAGCATGTTCTATAGATTGACAGTCCCTCACAATCATGATAAGCTTAGAAAATTACTTCCAAATTATATTCAAAAGGTAAACTTATTTGGCAGTTGTATTATATTTATCAGCTATGTGGCTTGCCCACTAAAGTAAGTGTGAGTTGTTGTTTAGCTTTAGATGTCACTTGGCCATGGGTGTGGGTGGCTCCTGCGTGGTCCATAGCTGTACTTGCCATCACCGGGAATTTTAACCTCCAGCCTCTTTTGCAAATCTGGGTGCTACATGAAAGGAGGATCAGGCAGGAAAGTATGGATGAATCCCCAACATCCATGCTATCCAATGAAAGGCAGTGAAAAACATACTCTATTTTTTTTTTCTTTTTGGAGTTAGTGTTTTAATCTGTCACACAGGCTGGAGTGCAATGGCTCAATCTTGGCTCACGGCAGCCTCGACCTCCTAGGCTCAAGCGATCTTCCCACCCTAGGCCTCCTGGGTAGCTGGGACTACAGGTCTACACAACCATGCCTGGCTAATTCTGTACTACCCAGGTTGGTCTCAAACTTCTGGGCTCAAGTGATCCTCCTGCTTCGGCTTCCCAAAGGGCTGAGATTACAGGCATGAGCCACTGTGCCTGGCCCAAAAAATATATTCTTAAAGCACAATGGATAGCACAGTTTATAAGATATTACCTGTGCAAAACTCAAACCAAATGGCGACGACAGCAACAATAACAACTCATCGCCTCAGTGACAGAAAATGAGAAGTTCTGAGCTATTTAATTTCTGCAAAGTTAAGTACCCTCCCCCAGCAAAAGGGAAAAACCACTACAAACAGAAAAACTCTCCAGTTCCTGAAGGACACTTAAACCAAGTAAACTAAAGATTGTTTGGGGTTAATGTACATATTTTACAAACATTTTCCTATTTCGGAAATGGGCTTTGTCAAACAGCTTTCTTCAATGAAAGCTTTAAATCATTTATTTCAACAACTTTAATTAGGAGAGATCAATCTTATTTTTGTGATAATTCAGATCCTAGATTTATTATTTCTGGAGGATTTTAATTTATTCAGACAAACGGAAGAGAAAAGGAACAGTAAAATATACATATACATTTTATTAAGATTTTAAATGTCTACCATTTTAATAGGCATTTTCTTTTCCTTCACATTATGGTTCCTATCCTAGCTTCTGCCTGTATTTCTTTTTACTTTTCTTTTCTTTTCTTTTTTTTGAGATGGAGTCGCTCTGTCACCCAGGCTGGAGTGCAATGGTGCGATCTCGGCTCACTGCAACCTCCGCCTCCTGGGTTCAAGTCATTCTCCTGCCTCAGCCTGCTGAGTAGCTGGGATTACAGGAGCGCACCACCAGGCCCAGCTAATTTTTGTATTTTTAGTAGAGGCAGGTTTTCACCATGATGATCAGGCTGGTCTCGAACTCCTGACCTTGTGATCCACCTGCCTTGGCCTCCCAAAGTGCTGGGATTGCAGGCGTGAGCCACCGTGCCCGGCTCTGCCTATAATTTTGATTTATTAAAATACTACTCCTTGGCAGGACACTGTGGCTCATGCCTGTAATCCCAGTACTTTGGGAGGCTAAGGTGGGTGGATTGCTTGAGCCCAGGAGTTCCAGACCAGCCTGGGCAACGTAGTGAAACCCTGTCTGTACAAAAAATACAAAACTTAGTCCAGTGTGGTGGTACGCGCCTGTAGTCTCAGTTACTGGGGAGGCTGAGGCAGCAGGATCACTTGAGCCCAGAAGGCAGAGGTTATAGTGAGCCAAGATTGTGCCACTGCACTCCAGCCTGGCAACAGAGTGAGACTCTGTCTCAAAAAATAACCAAACACAAACCCCCAAAAAACTACTGTGTTAGGCAGAGCAGTCATCTTAACTCATGGGCTGTAAATCTTCCTGTGACAAAGAGGTATCATTTACCAACACAAAGCTACACAGAATTCCCATGGGATTTTGAGCAAGTAAATGATTTCTTCTTAATTCTCACTGAAATCAAAATGTTTTGTTTCCTTTTAAAGATCTGCTCTGAATATGACTGATTCCTCTTTCCTAACTGCAAAGTCATTTTTAAGGTCAGCCAGAGAGAAAGTTGCCTGTCGGTGATGTGTTTCTATCAGCACAAGGGGAGCTATCTATGAGTGGCAGGGAAAAAATAGCTGACCTTAAGTCAGCAAGTGAACACTCTGCCAGACTTTGGATTCTGATTTTTTAAACGAAGTTGTAAGAAAACAAGCTACTTTTAAACCTCTTTGCTGTGCTTCCAAAATTTTATAAATATACTTTTACTATAGCATACTTAATGTTGTAATTATTTGTTTTATTACTACACTTTGATATCCTGCAGAAAAATTCATGCCTTCTTCATCTTCACGTGTCTAGCATTGAGTCTGTTGTGTAACATCGCAGATGTTCAATAACTGCTTTTTATTATTTATTTATTTTTGAGATGGAGTTTCGCTCTTGTTGCCCAGGCTGTAGTGCAATGACATGATCTTAACTTACCACAACCTCTGCCTCCTGCGTTCAAGTGATTCTCCTTCCTGAGCTTCTGGAGTAGCTGAAATTACAGATATGTGCCATCATGCCTTGCTAATTTTGTATTTTTTTTAGTAGAGGCGGGGTTTCTCCATGTTGGTCAGGTTGGTCTTGAACTCCTGACCTCAGGTGATCCGCCCGCCTCAGCTTCCAAAGTGCTGGGATTATAGGCGTGAGCCACCGCGCCTGGCCAATAACTGCTTTTTAAATGAATGCATGTTAAATGTCTCAACAGGGAGGTTTACTGATTTACTGGGATTAAGATAGAAACATTAATGGTTAAAATTTCACATCCAGCAAAGAACTTTTGGCTTAATGGGTGATACCTTAAGCTTTATATGTTTCACAGTGTTCAAGAATGTTCACATATTTCATCTCATTTGACCCTCACTGTGGATTTGGAAGGTTGGCAGAGCAGGTGTTATTTCCATTATGCACATGAAGAAATTGAGCTCCTGCACAAGTAAATTGTAGCACTAAGATTATAACTATGAGCAAGTTATCCTCACTCTTCATTGTGCTATGAGCCAACTTAGACAACTGATGTTTTGTGTGTATGTGTGTACGTGTGTGTGTGTGTTGACATTGGGGGGTTTCCATTTGTCCGGCAAGTCAATCTGTTTATTTTATCTTCCCTTATCACCCTTGGAGAAAGATAAATGAAAGCCACTGTCTTCCTAGAGCAGGCATGTTTGGTAGCTGGAAGCCGTTCATGTTCTTGGGGACGCTTGGAGAAGCCCAGGAAGCAGTAAGACAGGCAAGGAGGCAGTGAGGTCAGAGGTATAATTGGTGGTGTGGGCTCTTTGCCTCCTCTCCTGTTTTGTCTACAGATTGAACAGTTTTGTGAGTCTGGGTGGTGTTTGGGTCTGTGTGGAGCCTGGTTCCTATGACCCAATGTGAGCTCTCAAGGGCCCCTTGGTTAAGAAGAGCTTTTGTTACCACTGTGGGATGGTTTATAGATATGTGTTTTTTTTTTTTTTAAAGGATAATTCTATTGTGCAACTGCATGGCCTTTTTTATTACACATTAGAGAAGAATAATCCAATCCCTATTTTTTTTTTTTTTTTGAGATGGAGTCTTGCTCTGTTACCTGGGCTGGAGTGCAGTGGCCCAGTTTCTGCTACAATCTCTCTACAGTCTCCACCTTCAGGATTCAAGTGATACTTGTGCCTCAGCCTCCCAAGCAGCTGGGATTACAAGTGCCTGCCACCACGCCCGGCTAATTTTTGTATTTTTAGTAGAAACAGGGTTTCACCATGTTGGCCAGACTGGTTTTGAACTCCTGACCTCAGGTGATCCGCCTGCCTCAGCCTCCCAAAGTGTTGAGATTATAGATGTGAGCCACTGCACCAGCCCCTGAATTTCTTAAATCAGTGTTTTACTATAGCATTTTTAAGGGCAATGACTGCACCCTATTCATCTTTGCATGTTGCAGAGTATTTTGACATCCTAGGTTATAATTATTTGCTGAACAAATTAGACACACAAAGGGAAAACATCCTAAATGAAATTTTGTACATTATGCCCTCACAACTTCCCTCCATGCATGTCTTCCTTTCCTCCACCAATGGATATTATGGGCTGTTTGTACAGAGGCTGACTTCCAGCCATTGATTCTGTTTGAGAAAAAACACTGTCTTGTTTATACATCAGTGTTTGTACAGGTTGAGCAACCCTAATCTGAAAATCTGAAATCCAAAATGCTTCCAAATTCAAACTTTCTGAGTACTGACATGATGAACACAAGTTGTGAATTTCACACCTGACCTCATGTGATGACTTGCAGTCAAAATGCAGTCAAAACTTTGTTTCATGCACAAAATTATCTAAAATATTGTATAAAATTACCTTCAGGCTGTTTGCATAAGGTATATATAAAACATAAATAAATTTCATATTTAAGCATGAGTTCCATCCCCAAAGATCTCTACCTCTATGCAAATATTCCAATATCTGGGGAGAGAGATCCAAGATGGCCGATCACTAGCAGCTCAGGATTGCAGCTCCCAGTAAAAGTGCAGAGAGCCAGTGGATGCCACATTTACCAAGAAATTTTTGCTGCCCACGGACCAGGACATTCCCAGCGGAGGAGCCCCACGGGTTGCCAGCACGACCCTTTTGGCTGGCGCAGCTTTTTTGCCGGCGCCTCGGCTCGGCGGCTCTTGGTGTGAAGTAAACGGGACTGAGTCTCCTTTTGGATGATGTTTGGAACTCTGTGAAGGCAGAGCAGTCCATCCAGCTGATTGAAAAAGGGATTGAAGAGGGAAGTCAGACCGGAGACCCCTGGGCAGAAAAGCACCATGAATTTCAACACTGCTGTTTTAGCTAGCGTTGTGGGTCGCCACAGTGAAAATTACATAGATTCTGGAGCTGGGAATTAACAAGTTGGACGTCCACTCAGAGATCTAATTTGAAAGTTGGTAATTACAAAGATGACAGATGGATAAAACCATAAAGATGCCAAGAAGCCACCGTAAAAAAATTGAGAACACTCAAAATCAGAAAGTCTCTCCTTCTACAGAGGACGCTAGTTCCTCATCAGTAACGGAACAAGGCCTGATGGAAAACGAATGTGAAGAATCATCAGAATTAGGCTTTAGAAGGTGGATAATAAGAAACTTCTGTGAGTTAAAAGAATATGTTCTAAACCAATGCAAAGAAACTAATAACTTTGAAAAAAGGTTTGACAAAATGCTAACGAGAATGGACAATTTAGAGAAGAACATAAACGAATTAATGGAGCTGAAAAACACAATACGAGAAATCCGTGAAGTATGCACAAGTTTTAACAGTCGAATTGATCAAGTAGAAGAAAGAATATTAGAGGTCGAAGACCAACTTAATGAAATAAAATGAGAAGACAAGATCAGAGAAAAAAGCGTAAAAAGGAATGAGCAAAATCTCCAAGAAATATGGGACTATGTGAAAAGACCTAATTTACGCTTAATAGGTGTACCTGAAAGTGACAAAGAGAATGAATCCAAGTTGGAAAATATTTTTCAGGATAATCCAGGAAAATTTTCCTAAACTAGCAAGCCATGACAGTACCCAACTCCA
>PVKP010037004.1:0-21993 GCA_004027715.1 Plecturocebus donacophilus | reverse complement strand
AAAAAAAAAAAAAAAAAAAAAAGGTAGGGGTGACAGAGAGGAGTGAGGAGGGGAGAGGAGAGAAAAGAGGAAAGAAAATCAGAGTATTAGTGAAGCTATCAGATACTGAATTGGCATATACTTTCAAATAAAATACTTTCCATTTTTTTTAAGAACCTTGAGCTTATTTCTTTGAAAATAACCATATTTGAAATGACTGTCTATATGCTTGAAAGAACTAGATGCCATTCCAGATCAAGACACTTAATGATGACCTCTCAATGTTCTTGTTGGTCATTAGTAACAAGATGTTTTACTCAAACTAAGAGGTAAAAATTGTTTTAACCTTTTTTACAATCATTTTAAATTTATTAACCATTTTACAGCCAACAGAAATATGGCAATTTCTATTTCAAGGATGTAACAGTACCTTATTTCATTAACAGACATAGTAAAATCTCTTATAAAACATAACAGATTTTAAATCTAGTTTAATTTTTCAATTAGGTACTATAATTAATATACTGACAAAGTTCCTTTGTGCAGCCTTGCACATGCAGTGTTCATTCTGAAATGAGCTTAGTCGCTGTGGTCCAGAGCTGCCCCCTACCACATCTGAGCACTGCACCTTGGACTCCATGCCTGAAGCTTCACTTCAACTCTTCCACGAGCTTCGGGGACCCTTGACCGTGATGGCCAAGTCTGCCGCTGAAGTGTGTATCACCTGTCCTATGCACTGCTCCTGGGAATCGCATATACCACTCGGCCCTGGGACCATGCTCCAGTAAGCCCTGTCTGTGGTTCTCAAACTTAGAGCATTGCAATCCCAGAGGACTTCTTAAAGACAGACTGCTGGGTCCTATCCAAGACTTTAATCTGCATTTTTACCAAGTCCCCAGGTGACGCTGACACTGCAGGCTGGGGAACCACATTTTGAGAACTACTGTTCCAAAGAAGGCTGCTCAAAGCTACTTCTAGTCAGATTCTGTGGTCTGTAGCTGAAGGGATACGTGGCCTGGTCTTCAGCGCTCTAAAAGGCATGATCAAGACTAAGGATTTTAAAGTTAAAAGGGGGCTGGAGTCAATGGTTCACACCAGTAATCCCAGTGCTTTGGGAGGCCCAGGCAGGAAGATCCTTTGAGGTCAGGAGGTAGAGATTACAGTGAGCTATGACTGCACCACCACACTCCAGCCTGGGCAAAGAGAATAAGACCCCATCTGGCTGGACATGGTGGCTCATGCCTGTTAACTCCAGAACTTGGGGAGGCCAAGGCAAGTGGACCACTTGAGGTCAGGAGTTCGAGACCAGCACGGTCTCTAACCAACATGGTGAAACATGGTCTCTTCACCAACATGGTGAAACCCCATCTCTACTAAAAGTATAAAACAATCAGGTGTGGTAGCACATGCCTGAAATCCCAGCTACTCAGGAGGCTGAGGCAGGAGAATCACTTGAACTTGGGAGACAGAGGCTGTAGTGAGCTTAGACTGTGCCACTGCACTCCAGCCTGGGCGACAGAGTGAGAGCCTGCCTCAAAAAGGCTGGGTGTGGTGGCTCACGCCTGTAATTCCAGCACTTCGGGAGGCCAAGGTGGGCAGATCATGAGACCAGCCTGACCAATATGGTGAAACCTTATCTCTACTAAAAATACAAAAATTAGTTGGGCATGGTGGCACGAACCTATAGTCCCAGCTACTCAAGAGGCTGAGGCAGGAGAATCACTTGAACCCGAGAGGTGGAGGTTGCAGTGAGCCCAGATCAAACCACTGCACTTCAGCCTGGCAACAGACTGAGACTACATCTCAAAAAGAAAAAAGAACAACAAGAAGAAGAAGACATCATCTCTAAAAGAAAAAAAATTAAAAAGACAAAGATGGACTCACTGTCATTTTATTAAAAGGATGGGGGAGGAGGGCAAATAGCACCAGGTGTCCAACAATAGAATAAATTACTTACAACACGTGGAAACCACATCAGTGGAGCATTGAAGCTTGACTGCAGGACTGTCTGCTGTCTGGGATGGGGACTTTTTTTTTCAGGAACTGGTCAGAGCTCTGATGACTACTATAATTCCACTACTTGACTGGAGTGTAATCATTGGAAATGAAATTAAGTTTTTGTGGTATAATTTATTTTTTACATAGTATTTTTTAAATGAGAGAAGGAACTACAAGTTCTAACTCAATGACTCAAATGTTTGAAACAGACGACCTTCAGAAGTTGGCAACAGCCTATAACTGGACAAACATTTATGTATTCATCTATTCAACCAGTGTTTCCTGACCAGTTTGTACTCAGTTGACGTGCTGGGTACTGGGAGTATAAAACATAGTCACTGACCTTCAGGAGCTCACAGTCGAGTAAGAGAACAGTAACTGAATACAAAAAACGAAAGGCTTTCATGTTATCATGTAAGTAACGTCTGAAATGATGAGTATGCAGATTGGGTGACTGAATGGGGGATTTACAAAATTATGTGGCTTGATCAAAAAGGAGGTGCTACATTTGAATGGTTCCTCTAACAGATCAGCTCACATTTTGTCCTAATCAAGTGTCACTATTATTGTTGTCTTTGCTGTTGTAAAATCATGCGGTGCTATCACGACATTTAACCACTTTTCTTTCTCATTCTCCGAAACGTATTTTGGAACCATCTTAAGCTCCAGAATTAATCGCAAGCCAGTACATTCGGAAATCATCAGTCACAAATCTGCTTTTAAAATAAATGAACTTTTGGATTAGTTATGCTGTATAATGACATAGTGAGGGAATGTGTTCTCTTTCCCGGTCCACAAGAGGGCACAGTTTTAAGGGCAAGAACTTCCTCGCGCCACGCTCTGCTCCCATCTCTGTCCAACCACGAGATTTAACAGTTTATGTTTGAATTTCGAGGCACAGGAAGAAACCAAGAATCTATCACTCCAGCAGATGTTCTAAGGAACTCCTTTCATTGGCCTGGGATCTTAGAGAAGGTGGGGGTTCCTCCTAGGTTAAAAGTCCCCTTCTCCCGCATCCCTCTGGACTCCGTGTTTGGGCCCCCTTCCACCAACACTCCCTTCGTGGAAGCCATCTTTCTCTCTCCTGGATTTTCCCTCTGGAGTCCCCTTCCACACTCTCTCGTGGAAGCCTGTCTTTCCCTCCTAAACTGCATCTCTCTCTATTCCCTTCCACTCAGTGTGGAAGCTGCTTTCCTCTCCTGGATTCCATCTTTCTGGATTCTCTCACTCAGTGTGAGAGTTAGCTGTTTCTTTCTCTCTCCTTCTCCTATTTCTCTCTCTCTTTAAATAAAATCACTTTCTACAAACACTTTTGAGTCCGGCATTTACTGGGCACTGCGCAGTGGTCCTCTCTCTCATTCTTGAGAGGACAGGAGACCAAGAACCTGGAAAACATCCTCTCAAGGGAGCTGAGGGCACCTTGAACCCCTAAACTCCAATATTACAGTAGTAAATTAAAAAACACACGGATAGGCTGGACGCGGTGGCTCATGCCTGTAATCCCAGCACTTTGGGAGGCTGAGGAGGGTGGATCACCTGAGGTCAGGAGTTCAAGACCAGCCTGACCAATATGGAGAAACCCTGTCTCCATTGAAAATATAAAATTAGTTGGGTGTGCTGGCGCACACTTGTAATCCCAGATACTCGGGAATCTGAGGCAGGAGAATCGCTTGAACCCAGGAGGCGGAGGTTGCGGTGAGCTGAGATCACACCATGGCACTCCAGCCTGGCAACAAGAGCAAAAACTCAAAACAAACAGACAAACAAAAAAATAACCATAGATAGATATCATATTATTTGAGAAAGAAAATGATTATATAAAAATTGGAATCTCAGAGACAAATGGCAAACTTTAGCCCAGGGCAAACTTTTTGTAGGTCTATTATAAATGCTTGCAAAATCAGGTTTATAGTGGAAACACAGGCAGACAAAGTCCCAATGTAATATACATAAATGATATGTTTCTGTTCTTGTATAGTAATTTTCCTCCCTTCTGAGCATTAATCTTTGAATGACTTACTCTATAAATTATGAAACTTAGTTTAAAAGCAAATGAAATTTAAAATACCCATTTATTGAATGGCAAAAGTGCCACGTTGAAATTACTGTGATTTATCTGTGTCTGTAATGGTTACTATAGCAAACATACTTCATTGCTCAAAATTATTACCTGGTTGCATAGTTTACTCCAGTTTAAACATAAATTTATCCCGCTGTTCAGAGCAGCAGCTGTTTGTCAGGGTCGTGTTCATTCATCTACAGCCACAAGGCCCAGCGTTTTCTTTCTACAGCTCTAAAGTGGCACAGTGACGTATACACATAACACTCACTTTCTGGAAACCAATTAAATTCACACGGATCACTGACTACCAATATGGGAGAAGGGGACAAGGTGGAGTACTGTTTATCTAGAACAGAGTTCATCCCCATGTTCACGGGCGTACTTGGACCCTGCATGATTCTGGCAGCTCAGGCAGAAAGCATAGATTGGCACTATAAAAGCAACCCTGTCTGCAAAACAAATGGGATTGTTGGGCATTGGTGTTTGTGGGCACTGCTAGCACAGTGACTGAGTCATTGCTGCTGTCCCTCCTATTTTGGGAGGCCGAGGCGGGTGGATCACCTGAGGTCAGTAGTTCAAGACCAGCCTGGCCAACGTGGTGAAACGGTGCCTCTAGTAAAAATATAAAAATTAGCTGGGCAAGGTGGCACATGCCTGTAGTCCCAGCTACTTGAGAGGCTGAGGCAGGAGATTCTGGAAGAGAGATTCTGGTTTGAAAGCCAACCTTTCCTCCATACCAAGAGAAAATCTCTCTCCTTTCCCTCCTCATCATTTACCTGAAGTTGGGCAGAAATGCATATTCTTTACCTGGGAGCAAATGTGCCACATTCATGATAATAGACTAAATGGCTCACTGTAAAAAGAATGCTGATAAATAAACAAGAAAGACATTAATTTAAATAGAAAGACGGGCAAATGATTTACAGAGATGAGTCAGACAAATAAGAATAGAAAAATATGTGTGTTCTTATAAATAATGAGAGGAATATAGTTTAACAGCACAATAAGATTACCTTTAAAACTGGTAACTTTTTCTCCCTAAATACTGGGAAGTATAAAAGAACAGGGTAGCAGCACTGTTGGGGAGAATGCAGACTAGAGAATATTTCCAGGTGGTCAACAGTGTTTCAAGAGTCTTTAAAATGTTCCTACTTTTCAGCCTGCTATACTCATATCTAATCATTGCCCCTGGCTGGGCACCGTGGGTCACTCCTGAAATCCCAGCATTTTGGGAGGCTGAGGCAGGTGGATCACCTGAGGTCAGGAGTTCAAGACCAGCCTGGCCAACATGGTGAAACCCCGCCTCTAGTAAAAATACAAAAATAGCTGGGCGTGGTGGCACATGCCTGTAGTCCCAGCTACTGGGGAGGCTGAGGCAGGAGAATCACTTGAACTGGGGAGGCGGAGGTTGTAGTGAGCTGAGATTGCACCACTGCACTCCAGCCTGGGCCACAGAGCACGACTCCATCTCAGAAAAAAATCAATTAACCATTCAATCAATCCAACTGACCCTAAGGAGACAGTGAACTCGTAAGGTAAAGATATACATTTAAATATGTTCATGGTCACTTTTTATTTATTTATTTATTTATTTAAGACAGGTTTTTTTCACTCTGTCACCTAGACTGGAGTGCAATGGCGCAATCTCGGCTCACCATAACCTTCACCTCCCAGGTTCAAACGATTCTTCTGCCTCAGTTACCTTGAGTAGGCACACGCCAACACATCCAGCTAATTTTTTTGTATTAATAGAGATGGGGTTTTGCCATGTTGGCCAGGCTGGTCTCGAACTCCTGATGTCAAATGATCCACCTGTCTCGGCCTCCCAAAGTGCTGGATTTCAGCTGTGAGCCACCATGCCTGGCCACTTATTTCTATAATAACAAAATATTGGAAATTGCCTAAATAGTTCAAATTGGGGGACACAAATTATGGTATACTCAAGGACCAAAGGTTACATAATGATTAAAAAATATGGAACAATAATTCATAAGGGAAAGGTATTCCTTCATGAAGGTTAAGGAATATGAACTAGCACACCGTATATACAGCTTGAAGTCACTGTGTATTTTGGTACATGGTGAACATATATAAACAGTGACGTGTAAACTCCCTGGGGAAGGACATTTTGTATGTTTTCTTCACTGGTGTATCTTCAGAACCCAGCAGAGTATCCGGCACTTAACAGATACTCAATATGTACAGAACAGATATATAGGTCAGGCAAAAGCATGTGGTTACATCTGAGTTGTAAGTGAGTAGGGGACTTACATATCATCTTTATTTTTCTTAGGCCTTCTGAATTTTCTGATTTTTCTACAATGTATATGTACAAATTTTACAGTCGAAAGCAAAACAAAAATGTTTCTGCTTAAAATCGGTTTTTCTTAATGGTATTCCTTCTACAATCCCAGAGTCAGATTTGGTCCAAATACATACACACACATGCACACTATCAAGATTCTATACCACAGCTGGGATATAGATCCATGACAGAGAAGATCTATGTTAACTTTTTAAAATCAACATAACAAACTTCTTTTCTACACATAGATCTTTGTGGGGTACTTGTCATTTAAAGATACATTATTCAATACACACATACGTCACAGTGACTTATTTTTCTACTGTATTATATTAATAAGGATTTTTGAAACATCAATAATGCAGAATTTTTCTCACAGAAATTTTGCTCAGCTTTCCCTTTTTCTTAAAAGGCCTTGTTGAACTCTGCTTTCCTGTAGCATGGAAAGGAAGGACTAAAGTATTTTCTTGTCGTCTCTTAACTGGCCTCAATCAGCTAAATACCACCAGGGTGTTAACTACAAGACAGTGATTTCATATAAGGCTGTGCATATTACTGCATAGAAAATCTGCATGCATACAAACATAAAGCCAATTTCCCCCAGCACATAGCATTTCTTTTTCTCAGGAAGCAAAAACCCAGAAGAGTACAAACAGGAAACCTATTAGGACCTGCTCTCCAAGGGCAGAAAACAGATGGATGGTTCTTTCCTAGGATCTGCAGCAGAGCAGATAAAAGCAGTGAGTCTGAACACAATGACTGATGTGGCTGAGAAACCAAATAGGAGGGCGGACTGCATCCCCAATATTACGTGGTCATCTAAAAAAGATGACGCGAACCTAGAGATATGATTGTTATTTAAAGAATAGAGACGATAAAGAGTCTTAAACGAGTACCATCAGATGCGTATTCTAAAGAGCCATAATCACTATAGTGAAATGGCATCAACCTCAAAGTCATCCATATTTTCTCTGTCAAGCCCTAAAACAACGTATGCAATCTCAAAGCACTAATGCTTGAATTTTTCATTCATTCTGCAAAACATAAAGAGACTCCAAAGAGGGTGCTCACCTTTGTCATAAAACCCCAAGCTAGAATGAAAAGCCATTAACATCTCAGTACAGATTTTAAATATTCTACCTATACATTTTGAAAGTTGCTATGAAGACTCTCTTTGAATAGTCCAAATTTTAATCACCAGACTAATGGCCTTTGCAACTCATGAAAACACTTATTACCTGAGAGAGAAAATGATCTTTGGAAATGGAGAGGATTTGTCTTTTTCCTTAAATTATTTACCAAGCAACAAGTAAACCTTTCAAACTTCACCAAAAATACTACAAAACTGGGATGAGCAATACACCACGTGACAATGTCAGAATGAACAAGAGACGGGAAGAGAATAAGCTTCAGGGAAGATTCAATGTTGGGGAAAGGACTGGCCACATGGAAACTGCAGAGGGCTTTCAAAGTTATGATTTGAGGGTGGAAGAAGGGTTATGATTTGCGGTCTGGAGATTAAGGTGTATTCCTCACAGAACTTCAGAGAAATTAAAGATTCCCCTTCCTCCTGGACCTTCTCAGTTCCCCTCAGACTGGATCAGGTGCTCCCACTGGAATATTCAACCACACTGTGTACTCAGGCTTCAGTGTACCCTGGGCACAGGCTATGGGTTGCTCACCATTAACATCTCAAGACCTAGAGAAGTGCCTGGTTCAGACTAAGTATCTAATAAATATTTGCATCATGAATTTACAAAGGAATAGAGTAGAGAAGATTGGAAGTGGAGACACCATCACACACAAAGCCCAGTGCCTTACTATGGAAGTCACTGAAAGTCCTACTGTGTTTTTAGTTCCTGGGTATTAACATTGTATCATTTGACCCGGGAAGCATCAGAAAGACAGTATGTTCAACAGTAAAGCAAAACAATGACAGAAACATGTTCACGGAAGGACAGAAACAGTGTTAAGTGCTATATATATCTTCCACCACATGTGTCAAGGGGTTTGTCAAGGATCACATAGACTGCCATTTGTCCTTGTTTATCCCGAGTATGCGGCCAGGGAAAAGCTGAAATGAAGTGGTAAGGGAATACATAAAAGTAAATTAACTATCTTCTTGAAAATTCCCTCTTAAATAACTATATTCAGGTGGTACACAAAAATTTGAAACTATGGCTGATTCGGTTACATACACCTAGATGTTGTCAAAACAGCTATAGAAAGAACAGTGGCAAACACCTTCAGGGATACCAGGTCTATGTACCTCATAAGCCCCAAGTATTCAGCAAGTGCCCACTAAGACCTCCGGGTTTGTCTTCAGATTGCACCCTACTTCCCCACCTTCTGTTCATCACTACATCTCCACCTGTAAATTGAGTACATGTCAGGGCCAAGCCTGGAGTTTCAGGTGTTTCTGTAGTACTTTCTGATTCAACATAACCATCAAAGTTATCATCATCAACGTGACTATCACCATCTTCAACTTCTTCTTCACTTCATTCCCATCACTGCCAACATTTATCTAGTGCTAACTGGGTGCCATATACCATTCTAAGCACTTTATTTTTTTTTCCATTAAATTTGAAAAACCTTATAAGGTAGAAACTTTGCCTGTTTGTTTGTGTTTTTTAACCAATGAGGAAACTGAGGCACGGAGAGATTAAATTATCTCACCCAAGACCATGTCTGAAGGTGGTAGGCTCTATAGAGTCTATCTGATTTGGTTCCGGGATACACACACTTTTGTGTGTGTGTGTGTGTGTGTGTGTGTGTGGTATAAGCAGGATATTTAGACACATACTTTCTTTTCTTTTAACAGAGTCTCACTCTGTCACCAAGATGGAGTGCAGTGGTGCGATCTCAGCTCACTGCAAACTCTGCCTCCCGGGTTCAAGCAATTCTCCTGCCTCAGGCACGCGCCACCATGCCCAGCTAATTTTTGTATTTTTAGTAGAGACAGGGTTTCACCATGTTGGCCAGGCTGGTCTCAATCTCCTGACCTTGTGATCTGCCTGCCTCAACCTCCCAAAGTGCTGGGATTACAGGCGTGAGCCACCGCAGCTGGCCTAGGACACACACTCTTAACTGTCACCCTAACACCTACTGACCCTCCTGGTCAGTGCTCCAGTGCTAACGACAGCCTTCCTTTAGCTTCCTGAGTCCCTGCTCTCCTCCTCTACTCTGCAACCTGTACCCAAGCGTTTTGATTTCTTCTTTGCAAGGCCTTGTTCTGGTAAGCACACAATAACCCTTACCTTCTCCCAGGGCAGGGGTTCTTGCCCTATCCGTGTTCCGCCTAGTGACTGAGTCTCTTCCACCCACTCCCAGACACAGCTATGAGCAGACAAACAAATACGGGCTGTTCTCCATTTCCCAGGGCCACTCCTACGCCATTATTTTGTCTTGAGGGTCCCCATCGCCTGCTGCTTGCCCAGACTTTGACTACCTACTGGAGGACTGAGCCTCTCCAGTAAATCCCTATGATGAGCTTTCCCCAGTGGCTAGGTCTCAATCAGGCTGGTCTCTCCTACAAATTTCTACCTGACTATCAATAACTGGCCTTGTGTGGCAAAAACCCAAAATTGCTAAGAATGGTAATGAGGCCGGGCGCGGGGGTTCATGCCTGTAATCCCAGCACAATTCGGGAGGCTGAGGTGGGTGGATCACGAGGTCGGAAGTTTGAGACCAGCCTGGCCAACATGGTGAAACCTCATTTCTACTAAAAATACAAAAATTAGCTGGAAGTGGTGGTGGGCGCCTGTAGACCCAGCTACTCAGGAGGCTGACGCAGGAGAACTGCTTGAACCCGCGAGGCGGAGGCTGCAGTGAGCCGAGATCACGCCACGGCACTCCAGCCTGGGCGACAGAGCGAGGCTCCGTCTCAAAATAAATAAATAAATAAAAATAATGGTAATGAGTCTCACTTAATGAGTCCCTGTGTCCCAGGGTGGATCTTGGGTTATTTATCTGTTTCCGTTACAATCCAATGAGGGCACATTCTCTCTAGAGGCAGCGCAACCCAAGACACAAAGCCACTGTTCTGAGCTGGTGGCACGTGGCCTCTGAGGGGCCTGCCACCTGTCAGACATTGTGCAGTTAATTAGGTAACACTTGTGAAGGGTTTTGCGACACATAGCACACATGTCGTCCGGGATCTCACACATGGTGCTCCATGTTGCAAAACTCAAGAGCTATTTTTAAACTCTATCTACCAGCTGAGCAAAACTGAAGAGTGTCTCCTATGGCAGACCACTTTAAACCCACTACTCTTCCACTGAAAATTCCTCAAAAGGCATACAACTGCTGGGGATTATTAAATAGGATACAAAGGACACTTTAAAAAAAGAAAAGAAAAGAAAACCCTGCTGCAATCCATGCCAAATCTTCCGGGAAACCTCAAAGAGTTTGCTTTTGTTTCATCTATTCTTTCGAAAACAAGCAATTCAAGAGGAACAGGAGGGAACAAATTGCATCTTGTCTGTCCAGATGTCATGTCCATATAGGTGAGTGTGTCACAGCGCTGGTGGGCCATCTGAGGACACACTCAAGAGGCATCTGAGATGCCCATAACCTGCTATGACAAAGGCCAGCTTTTCTGAAGCCCTGGCCAGACTTGCTTGGGCAGTTAAGCCAAATGCCTTGATGGGTGTAGGCCTGACGTGTGGGAGCTGCTTTACCTCCCCACACTACAATTACACAAAGCTTTTCTGGCTTAGGGAAAAATAAAAGGTTTATTTTTAATTAATGAGTGCAGGTCCCTAATTCTCTCCTGAAAAGAGCTTCCTTTTGCCAAAGGGAATCCTCTGAATGAGTGGGTATGTGTAATGGATTGCCTTTGGCTAAGAGGTTTGAGGGTAGTTTCTGCAAAGAGTGACACTCCAATGACAGAGCCACTGATGTGGGCTTCCCCTCCTGTGGCACTCCATATAATGATGGCTCTGCTGTGACCTTGGTCCCGCTGGCTCTCAGGTGATTGCTATCAATCTTTAAATTCTTGATGTTTGCTAGGGCAGGTGCTAGCATGTGCTCAAACCCATTTGCATTTATCTTTCAGTTATCTGCACTCCCAGACAACATTACTGATCATACCAAGTTACTTAGTCAAACCTGAAGAGCGATCTTCCTTTGACTTAAGCGGTTCTCATTTTCTAAAGAAAACAATCCTACAAAATTGTTTCCTACAAAGTTAATTTATATATATTTCCTAGACAATTCATTCTTAAGTACTGCTTTAGCAATCTTGTCTTCATCCCAAATGTGGGACATAACCCAGGGACCCTTTAAAGAAAAGGTTGTATCAAGCAAATGTCAGAGAAATGAAATTCTTTCCTCTGTTTACCATTTAATAGGGAAAAAAAAAAAAAGGAAGCAGCATAAATACATGAAAATCAGTGCCCAGGCCCCTTTCGAGTAATCAGGACTTCCTAGGCAAACAAATAATTATCACAATATCAGTATGGAAATTGTTTGGCTGGCATGCACACACCAATAGCACTAATTAATTTCTTCTCTCAAATGAAAAATACTCAATGCAAAGTTCTGAACTCATTTGTCAATGGAAGCCCTACCCATTTGTCATCATAAAAATCAGAAAATACTGTGCTCTCTGTGAAGTCGATGGTGATGACTCACGTTGATTAAATGCACAGCCAAGCGTTATACTTGGCACTTTAAAAATATTCCCTCTTGAGAAATATATTAACCCTTCCTGGGCTCGGTAGAGCGTAAGTTCCACAAGGCTGGGCGCAGTGGCTCATGTAATCCCAGCACTTTGGGAGGCTGAGGCGGGTGATCCCTTAAGGTCAGGAGTTCAAGAGCAGCCTGACCAACACGGTGAAATTCCACCTCTACTAAAAACAGAAAAAAAACTTAGCCAGGCATGGTGGCAGGCACCTGTAATCCCGGTTACTCAGGAGGCTAAGACAAGAGAACAACTTGAATCCACGAGGCGGAGGTTGCCAAAATTGCATCACTGCACTGGGCACCACAGCCTGTACGACAGAGTGAGATCCTGTCTCAAAAATAAAATTAAAAAAAGAACATAAGCTCCACAAGAGCAGCCACTTCACCCACTTCCTTCACTGCTGCAGCCCCAGGACCTAGACCAGTGCCTGGCACATTGTAGATGTTCAATAAATATGTGTTGGACAAATTTTTAAAAAATCTTTCCCATAGTTGTCACTGCAGCCTCCAAAAGTAAGCATGGTGTTTATCCCCTTCTTACAGAAAGAGAAACTGAGGTTCAGAGAGACTAAATCACTTGCTCATAATCACACAGCTAATAAGTGGCAAAGCCCGGATTTCTATCCCAGGCTATCTTCTTCCTGCACTCACCCTCGCTGAACCATTCTGCTCGACTCCCTAAGAGTCTCATTCAATTCTCTGCTAAAGACATTTGCATCCACAAAAATGTCCACATGAATACACATATAGAAAGACTCTAGAAATTCTTCCCATTGTATTCTTTCTGGCTATGCCTTAAGACCTAATACTCGGCATGCCTTGGTTCTCTAACCTAATTATTTTAGTGCCTTTTTTATTTCCTTACATCATTATTTCTGTTTTTAGTAAATATCACACTGACAAAAGTACAGACACAAATCTTGTGGGACAGCTTGCCCCCGCTGTAAATATTACTGATGTGCTCCTGGCCTAGGAGGGTCCCAGAAGTGACCCAAGTTTCCAGTGTTTTCCATTCTCTGAAGAAAGAATCATCATTCTTTAATAGTTTTTACACAGACTTTATAAAAGGGAGGAGTGATTCCCCATATATTTATTCTTTCTCTTTATTTTTGTTTTTTTAATCCTTCATCATCATTCTTTTATCTTCCCTTTGGCATGTTCATACAACCAGGTTCAACTCTCCCCATAGAAAGAAGAGGGGAGCAGAAGGAGAGGCCCGGGGAGGGAATTGGAGAGGGGAAGGAGGGGAGGAGGGAGGAAGGAAGGTAGGGTGGTTAATTCTCTACTCATCATTGTATCCATTCCTTCAGAGCCAAAGTGCAAACTTCTTGAATACATGCTCTATCTGCTGTCTCCATTCACCTGGCGTTATTTCAGGCCACACATAAAGCTAGGTGCTAAGAGCCCAATGACGAATGAGCCTTGAATGCCTTTCTCTCACTCCTGCTGCTTCTCTTGAGCCCCCATTCCACAAGAACGTCTCCGCGTAGCTCAACTACATATCATAAAGCGAGCTCCTGATCTTTGACACACATCCTGCTTCCTCCTCCTCTCTCTCCCCTGTTAGCAGCCACACTCCCCTCCTAGCATCTTCAATTAGCCCTAGCCCTTCCAATTTAGGTCAATCAGGACCTAAATTCCTCCGACAAAATGTTTCTTCTATTCATTTCCTCATTTCCATTTCTACACTTAGTGTCTTTGCTCAGGCTTTAATCTGAGCAGCACGATAGCCTTTGGACTGCTCTTCCTCCTCCCAAGAGCATAATCCTCGGGTCATTCTCCCAATCAAAAGTTGTCCCATGTCCCCTCTTAACAACAGAACAATGTCAAACCATTAAACTGGCATTCAAAGCGTCCACATTGTGGATGGAACCTATTCTCCAAGTCACTTAGTCTCACTAATGTAACTGAAATCAAACTTCTTTAAGTTCCCTCAAGCACCCTAAACAAGACTCAAACTAATCAGATACTAAAGTAGCTCAAATTACTAAAAAGTAAAGAACTGTGCATTTGACAAGAAATCAAAGCAGACCCAGTTTTACAGTTTCCAAAATGGTAAGTGTTTCCCTACAGAGTCTCATTATTAAAACGTCAGCAATATTCTGATACAGTGAGTTGCTTTAGGGAACATCCCTTTTCTTTTTTTCAACAGTAATGATTTTCCTACGATCCTTTCTCTGTTTTCTTTATGATGTAGTATCCTAGTGATAGAGTTCCTTTGTCTGTCCCCTCCAAATCTCAGGCTGAAATGTGATCCCCAATGGTGGAGGTGGGGCCTGGTGGGAGGTGTCTGGGCCATGGGGCAGATCCCTCATGAATAACCGGGTGCCCTCCTCATGGTAATGATTGGGATTTTGTTCTATTAGTTCGCCAGAGGCCAAGCAGATGCTGGTGTTGTGCTTGTACGGCCTGAAGAACCCTGAGCCAAATAAACTTTTCTTTAGAAATTATCCAGCCTCAGGTATTCCTTTATAGCAATGTGAGACAGACTGATACACAAAGCTTTTGTGAACGCACTGCAAATTGAAGTAACTGTGGTACAAATTCTAGTTGAAAAAGCAAACACTAAATGCTTCATCAAATCACTTTATATTATTTTTAAAGCAACTATTTCTTTCATTTGTGGATGCTGTAGAAGTTAACTCTAATTTATTAAAGAATTCTTCTCTCGGATGGGTGCGGTGGCTCACACTTGTAATCTCAGTACTTTGGGAGGCCGAGGTGGGATGATCACGAGGTCAGGAGTTCAATACCAGCCTGTCCAATATGGTGAAATCCTATTTCTACTAAACAATATAAAAATTAGCCAGGAATGGTGGCGCACGCCTGTAGTCCCAGCTACTCGGGAAACTGAATCAGGAGTAACCGCTTGAACCCTGGAGGCGGAGGTTGCAGTGGCCGGAGATCGTGTCACTGTACTTCAGCCTGGGTGACAGAGTGAGACTCCATCTCAGAAAGAAAAAGAATTCTTTTCTCAAAATGCCAATGCCCATTTAGATACCTACTACTATTACCAGGAATAGAATGAGATACAAATTGAAATTTATGTGACAAGCAAACACTAGATGCTAAATGATTTCTTAAATGAACTATAAATTTCTCAATCCTTATATCAAAATCAAGCCAAAATAATGCTTCTGATTTGCAAAAAAAAAAAATGGAACCATCTTAAACATCTTGAAACACACATACATATATATTCCTTTAACATCTCAACTACAAGTTACAAGTCATGATTGGCAACATTCAGTGTGGCTTCAAGCCATGAAAGGGCTATGCAACAACATGAACTATATCAAAATGGAGACAGTATTTGAAAAACTGGTGAAAAATTTATCAAGAGTGAAACCTCCACAGAGACTTGGGAGAATATTCCCATTACGGTCTTTGAGAATAAATTTTAAAACAACTGAGAATTTCAAGGGAGATTTCATGATTCATATTAAGTTCATCAAGTTGGCCAAACACAGTGGTTCCTGCCTGTAATCCCAGCACTTTGGGAGGCCGAGGCAGGCGGATCATGAGGTCAGGAGATCGAGACCATATTAGCTAACACAGCAAAATCCTGTCTCTACTAAAAATACAAAAATCAGCCTGGCATGGTGGTGGCATATGCCTGTAGTTCCAGCTACTCGGTAGGCTGAGGCAGAAGAATCGCTTGAACCTGGGAGGTAGAGGTTGCAGTGATCCAAGATCGGGCCACCGCACTCTAGCCTGAGCGACAGATCGAGACTCCATCTCAAATAAACAAACATAAAATAAAATAAAATAAAAACTCATCAAGTTTTACAAAGACAATTACTAAAAGGCCAAATGGCATATTTTTCTTTTATAAAGTTTAGACACAGCCTTGTACATACTGAGGGCTCCATACATGTTGACTGGATATAATGCATAATACTGAAAGCCATAAATCTTGTCTTCTATGATATGTGTGTTTGTTTAGTGGTGACATTTTTTTATATTATATTTCTCTTGGTCACCACGGTACCTAATAAGGCTCAATCAATATTCAGTGACTGATTGAATCACAGAATTACATATGTAACTAGAACTGATGAAGTAGATTGAACAAAAATACAGACCTGGAAGGCCTTTTTATGTCTGTCACAGATGTGTGGGCAAAGCTTTTATACTACTGGGTAGCTTGTGGCACTACAATGTGTTAGCTCACCGTGAGGTCCTCCTCACAATGAACCCACCTTACACTGAACACTCATATCTAATGCAATATGGTTGTTTATTTCCTTATGAAGTTTCTGTTTACTATGGAATGTCACTTTAAGTGCAACTTATAATTAGGCTTGTCCTATAGAGAAAAGGTAATCCTAAAAATTAGGATTCATCGATTTACAGGAAGGTATGGCTCTTGTCTCAAGAGAACCAATTTTGAGAACTTAAACAACTTTCTGGGATAAGAAACATCTGCTTTAGATTACTAGTAATCTCTTTTGAGATTTGGATATGCAACCATTAAGCGTATCGCTGTGAAGTACTGCCTTCCACAAATATCACCTTTTCTTTATAACAAAAACACACAGCTGCCTCACCATTTAGCAGTTTCTTACAGGGAGGACTCATCAGGACTGCTCTGGAAAACACTCTGGTTCAATGTCCCTCTCACACAGGTGTACCCACACCTTCGATTTTGAGAGGTACTCAAATTTGTGTCAAGCTAAGAGAAGGTTCCCTTATGGTCTGTGGTGAAAGTAACTCTCTCTTTTTTTAATTTTTTTTATTTTTTGAGATGGAGTCTTGCTCTGTTGCCCAGGCTGGAGTGCAGTGGTGCAATCTCAGCTCACTGCACCCTTGCCTCTGCCTCCCGAGGTTCCATTGATTCTCCTGCCTCAGGCTCTCGAGTAGCTGGGATTACAGGCATGTATCACCATTCCTGACTAATTTTTGTATTTTTTTTTTTTTTTGAGACGGAGTCTTGCTCTGTCACCCAGGCTACAGTGCAATGGCACGATCTCGCTCGCTGCAACCTCTGCCTCCCGGGTTCAAGAGATTCTCCTGCCTCAAACTCCCGAGTAACTGAGATTACAGGTGCCTGCCACCACGCCAAGCTAATTTTTTGTATTTTTAGTAGAGACAGGATTTCACCGTGTTGGCCAGGCTGGTCTTAAACTCCTAACTTCCTGATCCACCCACCTCAGACTCCCAAAGTGCTGGGATTACAGGAGTGAGCCACCATGCCCAGACTTGGTCACTTGATACATGCTTTGTGACTGCCTCCAGCCATTCACATTTTTTAAAAACACAAGGGGCCGGGCACGGTGGCTCACACCTGTAATCCTAGTACTCTGGGAGGCCGAGGTGGGTGGATCACCTGAGGTCAGGAGTTCAAGACCAGCCTGGCCATCCATCATGGTGAAATCCCATCTTAAAACACACACACACACACACAAGGAAATCTTCTGTTGTCTGGCTTCAAATATGGATTGTGGTTTTTAACAATAATCTTGAAGTCACTCAGGTACGAAATTTCTTACATAGCCCTGAGGTGGTATTGGTATAAAAGAGCCTCCCTTCTCTTGTCTTAGTAATATGGATGGCAGCTTTCAGAGTAGTTTCAGACACTTTCAAAAAAACAAAACTGAATTTGAGAGTTAATTTATTCAGGAACTAAATCAACTTCTACATTTAATATTGTTAGTCATATAATGCCATCTATTTACAAATCTTTACAATTGGATATCCAGTTAATATTTGTTGAGCTTCTGCAAAACACGAGTCACTGTGAGGTACAAGGCACTATGGCATATGGTGTGAAGGACACAGAGACACAACTTAAATCCAGCCATCCAGATGCTTAGAATTTGGCAGAAGAGACGAGACAGGCACATGAATAATAATGCATGGTAGGAAAGCACAGACACCGTATGAGAAGTATCACAAAACTGCAATGCAAATACAGAAGGACAAGAGCCACTTAGCTTGGGGAACCAACAAGCGCCTGCAGAGGAAGTGGCATTACTGCAGGGTGGAGTGACAACATAGCAGGTGAAGGTAGCCGAGTGACAAGTGTAGCAGGCAAAAAAGCTGGTGGGAGGGAGGCAGGGCCTGTTTTACTCCATAGCAAATCTCTTCAGTTTATGTGACAATGTAAAAACTGCAAGATAATAAAAATAAGAGGGCACCTTAGAGTATATACAAATATTAACTCAAAATGGATCAAAGGCTTAAACCTAAGACGTAAAAGTATAAAACTCCTAGAAGATAACATAGTGAGAAAAGACTCGCAACATTGGATTTGGCAATGATTTCGGTGGATATGACACCAAAAGCATAGAGAACGAAAGGAAAAATAAACTGGACTTCATCAAAATTATAAAAACCTTTGTGCATCAAAGGAATGATCAAGAGTGAAAAGGCAACCCAGAGAAGGGAAGGAAATATTTGCAAATCATGTATCTGATAAGGGATTAATATCCAGAATGTATAAAGAACTTCTACAACTCAACAACAACAAAGAAATAAACAATCCAACTTATAAACATGGAAAGACTTGTATAAAGATTTCTCCAAAGAAAACATGCAGGCTGGGCATGGTGGCTCAAGCCTGTAATCTCAGCACTTTGGGAGGTCGAGGCGGGCAGACCACGAGGTCAGGAATTCAAGACCAGCTTAGCCAACATTGTGAAACCCAGTCTCTACTAAAAATACAAAAATTAGCTAGCCAGGCATGGTGGCAGGCGCTTACAGTCCTAGCTACCTGGGAGGCTGAGGCAGGAGAATGGCTTGAACCCAGGAGTCGGGGGTTGCAGTGAGCTGAGATCGTGCCACTGCACTTCAGCCTAGGTGACACAGCAAGACTCTGTCTCCAAAAGAGAAGATGCCTCATATCACTAATATTAGGAAAACACAAATCAAAACCATACTGAAATACCATTTTATGTCCGGTAGGACAGTTATTATCAAAAAGGAAAAACAAGTGTTAGCAAGGAGGAGAAGAAATCAGAAGCCCTGTGCGCTTCCGGTGGGAAAGTAAAATAGTGTAGCCAGCATGGAGGTTCCTCAAAATACTAAAAGTAGAACTGCTGGATCATCCAGCAGTTCCACCTCTATGGCATATTCCCAAAAGAAACGAAAGCAGGGACTTGAAGAGATATTTGTACGCTCATGTTGATAGCAGCATTACTCAAAACAGAAAAGTGATGGAAGCAACCCAGCTAACTGCTGATGGATAAATGATAAACAAAGTGTGGTATACGGGACAGAGAAATATTGTTCAGCCTCAAAAGGGAGGACAATTCTGACACGTGCTACAAGACAGATGAACGCTGAGGACATTAATGCTAAGTGAAACAAACCAGTCACAAAAGGACAAATACTGTGTAATCCCACCTACAGGAGGTGTTGAGAATGGTCAAGTTCATAGAGACAGAGAGTAGAATGGTGGCTGCCGGCGATGTCAGGGGGAATAAGGAGTTGTGTAATAGGTCCAGGGTTTCCGTTTTATAGGACGGAAGGAGTTCCATGGATGGTTGGTGGTGTTGGTGGAAAAACATGTAAGTAGACTTACTGTCCCTGAACTGCACACTCAAAATCAGTTAGGATGGTACATTTTACATTATATATATTTTACTATAATTTTTTAAAATAACTTTTTTTAAAAACTAAAAGAATAAGGCTAGGCGTGGTGGCTCACACCTGTAATTCCAGCATTTTGGGAGGCTGAGGTGGGCAGACCACGAGGTCAGGAGATGGAGACCATTCTGGCCAACACAGTGAAAACCCGACTTTACTAAAAAAAAATACAAAAAAAAAAAAAATTATCCAGGCGTGGTGGCATGTGCCTGTAGTCCCCGCTACTTGGGAGGCTGAGGCAGAAGAATCGCTTGAACCCGGGATGTGGAGGAGGTTACAGTGAGCCGAGAGCATGCCACTGCACTCCAGCCTGGGCGACAGAGCAAGACTCCATCTCAAAAACAAAACAAACAAACAAAAAAACCTAAAAGAGTAACTCAACTTAAAAAGTTCCATCCTACTCTACACCACTCCCGTCATGGACAAGGCCTTCCTAGACCCTTGGAGTGCCTGATTCTCTCTGCTCCTCCCTGCCTTCGCTATGATTCCTACACTTGGCACCTAGCTCCACCTGTCCCTTGGGGCCAGACCCTTCCTTGCTTACCTGGATCCCCAAGCCCAGCACCCTGCATCTGTGCTTCATGATCCCCACAAGCTGTTGTAGAAGGTGACCGGCATATGCTGGCTGCCTTTTCCGTTGCATGCTGATGGAGAGGACACTGTTCTAAGTTTGAACACTGGCAATTAGGAATCTATATGCAAACTGTAACACTATTTCACATAATGCAACAGATTAAAATAACATAAAACATGTGCCAACTGCTTTTATCTATGACTTCTTTTTTTTTTTTTTTTTTAATCTCTTACAGCTCAGAAACAGATGTCACTCTTATCAGCAATGTTCACACCGGGGCCCCACATGAAGTCCTTCAGAGGTATTCTTTGAGGTTCCTGAGACCAGCCAAAACAAACAAGCAAAACAAAAACAAGTGCATTGCTGAATAAATTCAAATCTGACTAAAATGCTGGCTGGTGTTCAAAATTGTTGTCTCCTGGGGTTGGGCAGGTGACTGGCACCCAGCAATGAGAAGAATGCCCATCTGGCCTGTTCTGCAGCCTTGCCCTGCCCTGTCCCGTTCTGAAATTGCTATGGAAAGGGCCCAGGGCACAGCTCTGCCTGCAGAAAATGTCTCTAAGTTTTCCATGACTGTGGAAGCCACTTCCAGCACAAGAGTTTGGAGTCTAAAGATTACGTTGTCGATTTCTGATTTTTTTTTTCCTAAGTAACAAACTGCGCTTCAAAGTTAGCAAAAGACTCATTCCCAGATCAAACCACTAAGTGCAGCTTTTCTCATGATGCGCTGGGATACAGAAGTATAGAACTTACCCACCAGGCATAACAAGTTTCTATGGGAAAATGGAGTCAGGGGTCCGACTGGGGTTTCTAAGATGAATCCACTGCACAGAGGGGAAGAGTGAGTGCGTACGGCCTCAGCCTCGAGTCATTACTGGTGGCCATTTGCATCTGGGTAGTAGAGGCAGTGAGGACCCAGGAGTGAGGATGGGCTCTAGGTGGATGAAGACCCAGCCAGGCAGTGTGAGGAGGGAAGAAAAGCCAGAGGCGGCAAGGAAGAAGACTCGCAGGAGTGAGGGGGGCTGTGCAGAGGGACGGATGGAAAGGGAGGAGGAGGCTGCCAGGGTAGTTCCTTGGTATCTTCATTCTCAGCCCTGCTAACCTGAGCCTGGAGTAGAACGCAGTGGGGACAGGGCAGAACTTTCTGTTCTCCTCTGTGCCTTTCAACCAAAACCCCCTAGTCAAGGCAGGAAGGAAGAAGGGTCAAGGGTGGAAGGGTAGCTTTCTATTCTCCTTTCTTCCTGTGCCTCCTTCTCTCTGTTTTCCACTTCTCCTGGCACCATGATTTGCTAATATTCTCACTCGCACACACATACATACACACAGAGATGATCACAGGCAGGAGGAGACAACTAGGTGGGCAGAGCTGGGAGACAGTCACGCCTAAGAAAGGCACTGAAAGTCACACCTAAGAAAGTCAGGCCAAGAAAGACACCGCTTGGGCATGGTGGCTCACACCTGTAATCGCAGCTTTGAGATTGTAATCGCAACTTTGAGAGGCCAGGTGGGTGTATTACGAGGTCAGGAGTTCGAGACCAGCCTCACCAATGTGGTAAAAACGTGTCTCTACTAAAAATACAAAAATTAGCCGGGCATGGTGGCATGCACCTGTAATCGCAGATACTTGGGAGACTGAGGCAGAAGAATCGCTTGAACCAGGGGGGCAGAGGTTGCAGTGAGCTGAGATCGCACCATTGCACTACAGCCTGGGCAACAGAGCAAGACTCAGTCTCAAAAAAAAAAAAAAAAAAAATAGGAAAGACACAGAAACACCCCATGTCCAGGGTGTGGAGCAGG
>PVKP010037003.1:0-21988 GCA_004027715.1 Plecturocebus donacophilus | reverse complement strand
ACATTAGGTATTTCTTCTAGTGCTATCCCTCCCTTAGCCCCCCACCCCCAACAGGCCCCAGTGTGTGATGTTCCCCTCCCTGTGTCCATGCATTCTCATTGTTCAACTCCCACTTAGCAGTGAGAACATATGATGTTTGGTTTTCTGTTCCTGTGTTAGTTTGCTGAGAATGATGGTTTCCAGCTTCATCCATGTCCCTGCAAAGGACATGAACTCATCCTTTTTATGGCTGCATAGTATTACATGGTGTGTACGTGTCACATTTTCTTTAACCAGTCTGTCACTGAAGGCCATTTGGATTGGTTCCAAGTCTTTGCTATGGTGAACAGTGCTGCAATAAACATATAATATAATGATTTATAATCCTTGGGGTATATATCCAGTAATGGGATTGCTGGGTCAAATGGTATTTCTGGTTCTAGATCCTTGAGGAATTACCACACTGTCTTCCACAATGGTTGAACCAATTTACACTCCAACAGTGTAAAAGCGCTCCTATTTCTCCACAATTTCTCCATCATCTGTTGTTTCCTGACTTTTTAATGATCGCCATTCTAACTGGCATGAGATGGTATCCTATTGTGGTTTTGATTTGTATTTCTCTAATGAACAGCGATAATGAGCTTTTTTTCATATGTTTGTTGGCTGCATAAGTGTCTCCTTTCTAGAAGTGTCTGTTCATATCCTTCACCCACTTTTTGATGGGGTTGTTTTTTTCTTACACATTTGTTCAAGTTTCTTGTAGATTCTAGATATTAGCCCTTTGTCAGATGGATAGATTAAAAAAATTTCTCCCATTCTGTAGGCTGCCTGTTCACTTTGATGATAGTTTCTTTTTACTGTGAAGAAGCTCTTTCGTTTAATTAGATCCCATTTGTGAAATTCGGCTTTTGTTGCCATTGCTTTTGGTGTTTTAGTCATGAAGTCTTTGCTCATGCTTATGTCATGAATGGTATTGCCTAGGTTTTCTTCTAGGGTTTTTATAGCTTTAGGTCTTATGTTTAAATCTTTAATCTACCTAAAGTTAATTTTTGTATAAGGTATAAAGAAGGGGTCCAGTTTCAGTTTTCTGCATATGGCTAGGCAGTTTTCCCAGCACCCTTTATTAAATAAGGAATTCTTTCCCCATTGCTTTTTTTTGTCAGGTTTGTCAAAGGTCATATGGTTGTAGATGTGTGTCTTTATTTCGGAGGCCTCTGTTCTATTTCATTGGTCTATATATCTGTTTTGATACCAGTACCATGCTGTTTTGATTATTGTAACCTTGTAGTATAGTTTGAAGTCAAGTAGCATGATGCCTCTAGCTTTGTTCTTTTTTCTTAGGATTGTCTTGGCTATGTGGGCTCTTTTTTGGTTCCATATGAAATATAAGGTAGTTTTTTCTAATTTTGTGAAGAAAGTCAATGGTGGCTTGACAGGGATAGCATTGAATCTATAAATTACTTTGGGCCGTATGGCCATTTTCACAATATTGATTCTTCTTGTTCATGAGCATAGTATGCTTTTCCATTTGTTTGTGTCCTCTCCTATTTTCTTAAACAGTGGTTTGTAGTTCTCCTTGAAGAGATCCTTTACATTCCTTGCAAGTTGTATCCCTGGGTATTTTATTCTCTTTTTAGCAATTGTGAATGGGAGTTCATTCATAATTTGGCTTTCTTCTGTCTGTCATTGGTGTATAGGAATGCTTGTAATTTTTGCATATTGATTTTGTATTATAAGACTTTACTGAAGTTGCTTATCAGCTTAAGGAGATTTGGAGTTGAGACGATGGGGTTTTCTAAATATACAATTGTGTCATTTGCAAATAGACAATTTGACTTCCTCTATTCCTATTTAAATACGCTTTATTTCTTTCTGTTGCCTGATTGCACTGGCCAGAACTTCCAATACTATGTTGAATAGGAGTGGTGAGAAAGGGCACCCTTGTCTTGTGCCAATTTTCTAAGGAAATGTTCCAGTTTTTGCCCATTCAGTGTGATACTGGCTGTTGACTTGTCATAAATAGCTTTTATTATTCTGAGATATGTTCCATCAATACTTATTTTATTGAGAGTTTTTGAAAAATTATGGAATTTACATTGAGTAAAGGCAGTTTCCTCATTAGAGGAAGGAAGGCACTCAGGCATCATTTCCCTCTGAGAGGGGGCATTGAAAAATCACACAAGGAAAGTCTGATTGAAAAGATTAAGATAGGTTGGCCCCAAATGGCCCATGGTATCCTCCAAAGCCCTCAAGCATCTTTTAGCCTTGTCCTTGTTACCCCATTGATTGCATGGGCTTGTGAAGGGGCTTATCTAATGTTAGAGAGCTAGAGAGCTAAAATTTGAGTTTGAGGCACACTTTGAAGATCATATAAGTCACATTTTATACCTGTTTCTTTTCTGTTTCTATGCCAACTTTTAATGAAAGCTAGTTTTGCATTTTTGCATACTCATGTAGACAGGCTGGAAATGTGGTAATGGATTATAAGGAAAAGAATAACTAAATTAAATTCATTAAGCACACATCTTTCCCCTAGGTTTGGAAGACCTTTACTCACTAACTAAAAAAACAACCCAGAAACTTGCATATTCTAGTTCTAGCCATTATTTACCGTCTTTTCCTATGATACATATCCTGAATGCCAAAGAAACTTTGTTGCTCTAGCCAACCCCAATTAACGGCTTCCTGGAACACTGTGTTGAGAAAGATTCTGAGGTCTTAACCTGAATGAAAAGAGGAAAATGGCAAAATGCATTTCAGGTCTTTCAGCCACATGTACCAACCTCCAAGCTCCAGATGTCATTGACAGCATTCCTGTCCTCTCTTGCCTGAGATGCCCTTCAGCATGCCTCATGTTTCAAGACACCTCTCCACAGAACACTTTCTGACTTTCGTCATCCTGGCGTACTAAGAACTTTTGGTGAGGATATATAAAGAATTGTTATATATTATGTATGTTGTATAGTAGGCAGATTTCATACATATTACTAAATATGAATACATTTTTAGTCACACGCCTTCACATGGAAAATGGAATATGTAGAAATACTTTCATGTGGATGTCAATTCTTTGTGGGACATGGGCATGCCATGGTGTAAGTAAAACAGAGATATCTGTAGCTAATAAAGAGCACAACCTAATAGGCTGGCCTAATAGAAAAATGGAGCCAAGCTCTTTGGGTAGTGTGGCTTGCTGGGATTCTGAATATTTGCATTCTGCTACTGTTAATTCCCACTGGCCTTCTGTAGTGTCCCAGGTGCTAGCAGAATCACTATTATGGGTTGACACACCATTTTCAGGATGCCCCAACTTGAATACAAACTACTAGGCAGGGGTCACATACTAGATCAATAACCTTATTCCCTATTATCAAATCAGCTACTAACTTTCAAAGAGAGAGTAGCAATCTAAGGAAACTGCAGGATTGTTTAAAATATTATTTTAAAGATATGTGACATAGATTGAGTAGTAACATCAGCAACAAAGAATTATGCTGAGAAAGACCCCTCCAGATAGAGCTGGCTGTCAGTGCTCTAGATTCCTGAGAATAAGGGATGTGAAATCAAATCAACAAACATTTTTTACATACCTCCTAGATGCTCTGGGGTCTACTGCATAACACATAGACATAGCATGAGCAGATGTTTGAGGGTCACAGATAAAATGGCTTAGTATGAGAGATCTCACTTTAAAAGACTACTTATCTATTTAAAAAAAAACAATGATTTTTACTCTGTATCAGAAGAACTAGAACTACAGCTAGCATTTTTCTATTTATATAGCTTTAAGAGCTTCATTGCATTTTGAGAATTCAACATCTTATCTCAACTGAGCACTTTCGACATCATGTTTTAACATTGTGAAATCTGCCTACCCACTTTCACCTCCACCACCAATACTCTGCTTATATAGTCTCTGCCCTTGAAGTTCTTATTCTCTCATGGAAGAAGAAAGATGAGATAAAAATGAAGAAAATGCCTGCCAATATTCAAAATCATAAACATCTCAGTAGAGCAGCAAAATAAATAGCACACATCATCTTATGCTAGAGCTCCAAAGGGAAAGAGCTGAAGCCCACCTCAGCTACGGGCAGACAGGAACAGGCCTGAGACATGTTTCGCAAAGTAGCTTAGGGCTGCTCCTGACTTTATCTTCAGAATGGAGACCGCACCTCATCCTGGGAAGAAAGACTCCTTCAACAGAAACAAACACCAGTCTGGGGCCATTATTTGTGGCCACTTTGATCATTGGTGTACTCTTTTCCAGATTGGCCCCTTTAAACTTGAGGTTCCCAGGGGAAGCCCTGGCACAGGGAAACAAAAATAGCTATTGATGTTTAGTTTAAAGACATTTCTGTATTTTGGCTTTCCTTGTCTTTCTTTTCCCCATGTACCTCTTTCCTCACCCTCTGACTGCAGCCTCCCTGAGGTCTCCCCGGATTTGATCTACTGACCTGGCTGCTGAGGCTGGATTTGAAATCTTCTGAAGGGTTCTTAACATGCCAGCGTTAACAGGCCTGCCTGGGCCAGCTGCTGTCTTGGAGCTGCACAAACTCCACGGATTGTTTGGCAATAAAAATCAACTATAAAAGTGTGAAAAATACCAGAGACCCAAATGGAAGAGGGAAGAGACAGGGGAATGGTTCTTAGACCCTTTTAGTGGACATCTGATTTATTTTTTAAATGGAAAAGCCACTTTTATAGCCACTGTAGTTCAATTATCTCTAATTTTACACATTTTATGCAAATTATCAGTATCTTAATTGCAAATGAGAAGGAAACTTATTTTTTAAAGCAGAACAACAAGGTACAGTTTCATGTTTTCTTTTCAATTTTTAATCCTATGCTTGGTTCAACACCATTAAACTTTTAAAACTCTTTTCACACAGTTGTTTAAAATTATGTGTGATTTAAAGCACACTTGCATCTTCACAAACACCCATAGCCTTAAACAAGTCGCTAATTTTGTTCCCAGATTTCATTCTCCCTTTTGGAGAAGATACTTTGATGTTTTTCCACAAACAATTTTAAAAGACCACAAGGGGATATACTCAAAAGATTTCACAAAGAAACTTGGTTCATGTCTTACAAATCAAGCATGTTGGAACAGAGTCTAAGCATTAAGAAACCCAGTTGCAAGGTTTGGGTTTCTTTGTTTGTTTTTGTTTTGTTTTTTGCCTGAGTGCCCAGATTTCTAGCAGCAGAATGCTAGTAGATACTGACCCTCTTGGTATGAAGGTTCAGGGGGCATAATTTGTATATGATGTTTGCCAATTTCCATGGTGTAAACATTCATGCTATGGCTGATTTCAAGCTACCAATGCTTTATCATTCAGTCCAAAGGTGGAAGAGATGTGTTCAATAGGCTAGTAAGCTGAGCCTCTGTGGAGCCAGCTCTAACACAGCTGTACTTCCAGAAATTCAGACATGCTTTGAGGATTTCAACTAACTTTACTCTGATTTGGGGTCACTAGAGATAAAAAACCAAAAGAAAACAAGCTTTCCATATTGAGTAAAAAATTTCGAGATTTTATAAACTGACAAAGTTTAGCATAATACTTACACATCTAGAATCATGAGTTCTACTCAAGAATCCAGCAATTGCCAGCCACATAACCTGTGCCAATTCTTCATCATGGAGTCTGCTTCCTTATATTTAAAACAGTGAAAGATTTTGCTCTGCTTGCTCTGCTGTGAGCTTATCTTCTAATAGCAACAGAGCTTGTAGGTGACCACTTGGTACATTGAAAGGATGTCTACATAAAAGCAAAACATCTTCCTGGTGTATTCAACAATTATTGGTCTAGTCAACAAAATATTTCCTGATGTCACCATAGAAGATGCAAAGATGTATATATCACAATACATGAGTTATTTTTCAACAGATTATGATTCTTGTTTTTCTGAAGAAACGCCACCTTGGCCATTTGTGGGAAATATAAATATTTTTCTATGTCCTGAATCTTAAAAAAAATCAGTCATGAAATTCGGAAATGAGGAAAATGTGTTATTACTCTGAGGTGGATTAAAATTTAACTTTGATATGTGCTAATTTCTCCAATGAAAAGAACAAAAAAAAGCACAATTGCTATGATTAATACTGCCTGGGAAGAATGAGTAGTGCCCACAAAAGACTTCAAAGATGGTGATGGCATTAAGTGAGCTTCAAGCACTTATCACATCCTTCCCTCACTACAAAAAATATTCCACTGGAGCATTGCTCAATGACCCACTCAAACAGTTCGTAGTACCAACACTTCCCAGTATAGATTCTCCTTTACTTTCCCAATCATATTTCATCCTAGCACATCAAGCAAAGAAAACAATCATTTACCGCCAACAAATTCTAGACTCCTCTGGAAACAGAAACAAATGTGAACAGAAAGGAAGACCCTTGGGTTTGCACTTCTTATTAGACTCTCTGCCTAACAATAATTTGACTTGCTCCTAGTAATGCTGGACTCTGGGCAGCTGGTCCAATACTTACTTGCATGAAGGAAAATGAAGAGTACATATGAGTGCCTGACTTTTACTACTTCTCTTTTCTCCTTCTCCTTTGTGACTTCTTGCTGGTTTGCAATTTGTGTTTTCACCACTGTAGTTAATTCTAAGACACAGTCAATCAATTCATAGCCTCCGTAGTAATGGAAGTGCTTCTAAATAAAATTGTGTAAAGCTTAACACTTCGATGGAGAGAATTCCTGCCAGTCCTTTCATCCTGTATTTATCTGGCTACCCTTCATTGAAGTTACATTTACAGAATAATTAATGAAATAAGCTTATCTTCTAACTTGCTTAGACAATTATGCCAGGTGACTTGGAAATATCTTTCTATTTACAAGGAAGCACTGCTCCCTAAAATGTCTGGGACCTTTCTACATAACACCTGCCAGCCAAAATATTACACCTTGAGCACGTGACTGAGACCCAACAGGCTGAACAATACACGTGCCTCCTAATGCATGTCAACAATTTTACTAACTGGTACAAATGGAAACTTGCTGAATTTATTCCCTAAAATGCTTTTTATGCTTTTCTTGGTTCTGGCTTAGTGGTAATGTATTTAAATGTCTGGAAGAAATATTCAAAAAAATGAAACACATAACTTTAGTTGAGATGCCTACATTTCAAACCAAATACTGGCAGATCAGTGAGAATCTGGCCTAATACTATCCTTATTTGATTAGGATAATCCAGTAAGACACTGACTCATGCCTTCAGATCTTGCCTTTTAACCAAACAATATTTTTAGGGTTACGGTTTTCAGAAGGCAGGTGATAATTTTGGAGATAACATCTCAAGGTGCTGCTGACATTGAGATGCATATGTAATATGTTCCTGGAATGACAGCAATTTTGGAATCTCCTTCTGGAAATATACATGCACACACAGACACAGACACACAGTCACACAGACACACACACACACACACACACACACACACACACACACACAGAGCTACTAACCTTTAGATTCTTGAAGTCCCAATACAGGCTTAGCAAATTAACTCTTATTAATGTCAATGAACATTTGAAAATGTAAGAAGAGTTGGGAGTGAATACTTTTCCCTCTGATGGTTCTGTCTTTTCAGCGCCGAGAAACTCCTAAGAAGGAAAGGGAAGAAGCGGCTCTCCACTCGAAGATCAATAGTGGGGACAGGAGAAAGGGACAGTGAGAATAGCTAAAGCAATGGCCTTTATCAGCACATGTCACTACCTACACAGAGCAGCAATTCACATGAGAACAGGAGAAGGTGGGGAAAACAAAGAAAAGATATTAGACTTGGATTTTGTAGAATGCCATTAAAATATATCTATTTTAATTTCACATGGCTAAAATTATCAGCTGGCTTTGTATTAATTTTGTCTTGTCTGAAATTAGTTGTCAGACCTCTGTTTATAGCCTAATTACCTTTTTCCTGAAAAAAAGAAGTTAAAAGAAATAACAATAAATTTGTAATGCCAAAGCTACAAGTTTGTGTATTAGGACAGGTTAGGGATGGTTCTAGGAACAGGATTTGAAAATTGTTTAAACAAATGTGAAAAGAGTTTTCTATTTCTCTGAAGACTAGAATTTTGCTAGTTCTCTCTGTATTATTCAGTGCCATGATTATTTCTTGTGATCACCGATACTTGAGTGTGAGTAGTGAACAGGTAGCTGCAGTTTAGTGTCATCTATTTTATTTACGTCTCTTAACAAGCCAACTAGGTAATTCAAAGGTCATACTCAGGATCACAAACTGGCAAATAGTTTTGCTGCAGGCCAGCTAGCAAATACTTTTGTTTTTGTGGGTCATATAATTTCCTTCACAACTACTCAACTCTGCCATGTGTGCAAAAACAGCCATAGATGATGTGCAAACAAATGTGTGACTGTGTTCTGATAAAGCTTTATTTACAAAAATAAGCAGTAGGGTAGATTTTGCTCACAGACCATTGTTTGTCAACCCCTGCTAAGGACAATTCAACCAATGGACTATGGAAAGAAAGTAATGTATGCCCAGCCACAGCAGAGTATAAGTGCTCAACAAATATATTTTGAGTAAAAATTAGTATTAAAGCACACACACACACACACACAGACACACACACACACACATTTTACTCAACGCAGAAAAATTAAACTACCTCAAAATCAGAATCTATGATTTTAAAAAATTGTTTTGGTAACTTCTTGGAATCAACAAAACTAAGTAGCAAATGAACATGAAGGAGACACAGATTTAGCAAACTGGCTCTTATTAATGTCAGTGAACATTTGAAGCTAATGTTCATGGAAGCTAAGTGAAAGGCAAACTGTTCTTCACAATCAATTGGCTACAGAAGATGCCCCTATATTATATAATACCATGTAAAAACTACGCTTTACAATTATGCCCTTCTGCCATCAAAATAAGGGAATGTTGCAGGAAGTATTGGCTAAGTTAGGGAGATGTGGAATGTATTTTTTTTTTAAGATACACATTGAAATGAGTAGTTTCAAAATCATTTTCTCTCTTGAAAGTACGAGCTTTATTTATCTCATAAATAAGCTCCAGATTTGTGGGTAATGTTCTGATCTCGGTCCTAGCACTGCTCCTTGCCCTATAGCCAGAGTTTCTTCATCCAATGCTAAGGCCTGGGCCAGATAATCAATCCATGATACACAAACCCTGATTCTAAAATTCAGTGATTCCAATGCTAGCTCCCACTATCTGCTTTTTAGTTAGAGGATCCCTGACTTTTTCTATTGTTTATTCCCTAAAGGTGAAGTGTTGAATTGCTTGCTTTTTCCTCCTCTACTAAGCAAGTTTTCACTCCACTTCCCACATCCCAACCCAGGCCTCTCGCAAAAAGAGTCTCATCTGAAATGTGAATGCAGTTCCCCACAGGTAGCCAGGAACAGGGTGCACAGTCAAGGCAACCCCAAAAAGGGCCCCTCTCCCGGCCGCGCCTGCAAAGTCGTCCTGAGCATCCTGAGCATTCCTCAGCTGGAGGGGCTTTTCCCTGCTCAGTATCTGGACCATTGCCAAGAAGATCTGTCCAGCTGTAAGCCTGATTTTATATAGTTATTTTCACTTATTTTTTATTTTGCAAAATGTAAACGAATCTGTTTAGCTAGGAAATCACGTCCCTTGAAAGTGATTATAACCTAATTTGACATGCAGTATTTGTATACTTATTCTAGTGTTATGATGCATTTACTGTGTTTACATAAATAGAGATTTCTGTATAATTACCACAAGATAATGTAAAGAGTTAATCATATGAAATCCCCCCAAAATCTTATTTGGGTGATTTTTTTTTAATTTGATAGTAAAACTTCCTTTAGAAATAAATTGTGCCCATTTCCAAAATATTCTATACATCTTCTTTGAGAGCCTCACAAAAACATCTACTTTCTTTATCCATTCTTGTTGATCATTAATTGATACAAATTGCCCATATACCAAATATGTGCCAAATACCAGTAAAGATAGTGAGTCTTGCCTTCGAGGGTATTACATGTAAACAAGTCTGGAAGGGCTTCATGGAGAAAGGTGGAAGTCCTCCTTGAACTTATCTGCTTATCTTTGAAAATCATTATGTTTCCTTCATGATCTATACAATGAAAAATGAATATAAGAAAAGATTTATATAGAAGAAATAT
Source organism: Plecturocebus donacophilus (assembly GCA_004027715.1). Classification (NCBI taxonomy): domain Eukaryota; kingdom Metazoa; phylum Chordata; class Mammalia; order Primates; family Pitheciidae; genus Plecturocebus; species Plecturocebus donacophilus. The sequence goes on along the minus strand of PVKP010037003.1, from coordinate 11,878 downwards.
CAAAAAGAGAGGCAACGAGCATGAAGGAAGAATTACACATATTTTAAGGCTTTTCTCTTTTATTAACAAAGAAAAACATTTCCCTTAAATTGGAATATTTTACTAAAACTGGGAAGGAATAATCACATAAAGAACAATCCAATAGTACTATATTCATACACCAATTGAAGATATACTAGTAGATAGCAATATACAAGTATACCAAAATACTAGTTGTCTATCTTCCTGAAGTTAAATCAATGTTTCTGCACATGTCTGCTTCCATTCATTCAGTTGTTTGTTTTTGTGATGGAGTCTTGTTCTGTCGTTCAGGCTGGCATGCAGTGGCACAATCTTGGCTCACTGCAACCTCCTCCTCCTTGGTTCAAATGATTCTCATGTCTCAGCCTCCCCAGGATTACAGGCATCTGCCACCACACCCAGCTAATTTTTGTATTTTCAGTAGAAATGGGGTTTTACTACATTGCCCAGGTTGGTCTCAAACTCCTGACTTCAAGTTATCTGCCCACACCTCAGGCTCCCAAGGTGCTGGGATTACAGGCACGAGCCACCATATCCGGCCTCATTCAGGATTTTTATTTTCTTGACACGGAGTTTTGCTCTGCTGCTCAGGTTGGAGTGCAGTGGCACAATCTCAGCTCACTGCAATCTCCGCTTCCCAGGTTCAGATGATTCCCCTGCTGCAGCCTCCTGAGCCGCTGGGATTACAGGCGCATGCCACCATGCCCAGCTAATTTTTGCATTTTAGTAGAGAAAGGGTTTCACCATGTTGCCCAGGCTGGTCTCAAACTCCTGACCTCAAGTCATCTGCCCACCCCTCAGCTTCCCAAAGTGCTGGGATTACAGGCATGAGCCACTGCACCCGGATTCATCAGGTTTTATCATGTGCTTAGTTCTGTCTTGGAATATATGAGGGTTAAGAAATTAGGTAAAAGGTCTGCCAGCGTACACCAAGCTGTGTGTATAGTGAAAGGAGGGCTGGCAAAATGTCTACCATGGCATCTGCTTTAGAAAGGTGAAGATACCACTGCAGGTGTACACAGCACGAATGCCATCCTCTCTTATCACAGGATGCTGGAAAATCAGGTAAACCCGGGAGGAGAAAGTATCTTCATTTCTTCCAAGAGTGTTATTTCTCCGTCATCATGTTCAAAACATTCTCTCAATTCTTTGAGTTTTTCGCTTTATCTTGTTTTCTAAAAGACAAACGACATTTAGACATAGCTATGAAGTAATGTCCCCAGTAAGATAGATATTTAAATGAGTGAATTCCATTTCTATTTTTAAAATGTCAGAACAAGAGACAGAGATTCAGAAATAACATGGATTACAAGAATTGCTTATGGTCTTCTTAAAAAAACAAAGTCACTATTTTTTGTCACAAGTATTCATGACTATCATCTATACTCTATATGTTTCAATAAAATATGATTCAATCATACTTCAGTGACTTCTTTCAATCAATGTACACTGACTAAAGTACCTAGTATGTCCAGTGCTTCACGAGTTCATTTCTTTACATCAAAAGAAGAAATAAAAAGTACATATCATTTGGCAATGACATCCTGTAGAACTAAAATAGTGGTATTATGCCACAATTTGTACAAGTATTTATTATTACTTCTTTAACTGAATTATTTTTAAACATCAATTAGGAAATATTTAAGAGGTAACATCCTCCAGGTAAGCTGATTAATCATGTATACCCTACTTTCTGTTTGAAGCCCGAGTTCCATTTTGTTCTCCCATTCTAGATTCAGTATAGGGTCATCATGGTGAAGAATTCTAATTATGTGATTTGGATCTTAGTTCTTCCATTCAGTCCCATGGTCCTTTGAACAAGCTGTCAAACCTTTCTGTGCTTTAGTTTCACTTTCTGCAAAATTGGAATAACAAACAGTTCCCATTTCTGTAAGGGTTTATGTAAGTTATTCCCAGAGGGCACATACAGCATTGCCTTCCACATGGTAAGGACACAGGAAATGCTCCCTAGTTGTACTGGAATCACACGAGCCTTGGGTAGCCTTGATTTATATCTACTGGTATATTTTTCCTCATTTATTTATTCAGTCTATTTCCTAAATTCTAGTCAATGTCAATAGGAAATTAAATTAATGATAAATTATCCATTTAACTATATGTGTTCTCTTCCTCCCTCCAATATCTCCATTATATTTTTGTCTCATTAATGTGGCTAATTGTGAAGTGACTATGTTGATGACCACCCTTATTTATCTGTCCATTTGATGTTCCTAGGAGACAGTAGACATTAAGAATGACACTAACTATGATACTAATGGTATAGGGAACTGCTTGATTACAAGTTTTCTTTTTATTACCTACCTTTCATCTTCAGTCTACTTTCCTTTCTAATTGACCCTACTCAGCCAGCCCAGGCTACCAAAAATGAGCTCATGTAAAGTGCAAAATGTCCAAGTCCACCTTTGCTCCCCTTTTGCCAATCAGTGCTTATAAAACTCCCAGGGTAAGTTTCCTTATTTTTTACCTGAGTTCTTTGTCATAATTATCTTAGGAAAAAAAAAATAATTTCTCCTGCCACATCTATAGCATTTTCACAGTGTTACATCCAAACTGACCCGATACAGTCTCAAGGAGATGACAGGAAGTTTCTGTGGAGAGTCTTTTCAGAGTTGGGGGATTTTGTTGGAGAGCCACATGCCCCACTTTTGAGGCAATTGCCCCAGTTTTCACATTTTCAATCTCCTGCGTTTTGGGGAACAAATCTAACATTCTCTTACTCCAGCTCCCTGTTGGTTGACTGAACTGTGATAGTGCTGCTTGAAATGGCAAGGGAATGGGATAGAACTGGAGTCATCCAAATGAAAAACATGTGGTATGAGACTCACTATTCAATAATACGTATTCTATGAGGACCTCCCCGAGGGTCATCAGGTTTTCAGCAGAATATTAGTTGGTTACTTAACATACTCTATTACTTTCATTTAAAGACTTTAAATCAGGAAACTTTGCTTAATTTTACTAAATGAGATACCTGAAAGTGGAATCCCCCTTATTTTCAATTCGTAGGATGAGGAAGAGTCTCCTATAACAATGCTCCTTCCACTCTGGAAGTAGATGCTATAACATGAATGTGTGTGTTTTGTCGGCTTAGTATACATAGAATCATATGAAGCATTACTCTTCAGGGTTTTCAGTTGGCAAACATGAGAAATTGTTTTGTTTTTGTTTTGTTTTAATATTCTCTGATCTCTAAAATGTATCATTTTGCATTTGAGAAACCCAAACAAAAGACACAAGTATCAGAAATGTCTTGCTTCAAATTATGTTAGTTTATAAATAAGCTTCGGATGGTTTATTGAAAACAGGATTAAAATTCCTCTGTCTCACCTACTGCCAACACAACTTGCTTCTGCTGTGGCATATCTGAAGGAAAAATAAATGCTAGATGTGAAATTTAGGAAAAGTGACACAGAGAAAAATAATGCTCTTAATAAACAATATATTATTATAAGTGAAACAGAGTGATTGAGTCGTGTCACTCTAATGATTTTTCCCCAACAGCTAGCACACCTACTCTGGCATTGTTTGTGTTCTGGTTTGTTTTCCTTGCTCAGCGGAACTACTTACTGGAAGAACAGTTGTCATGAAGCCGTTTACCAAGGTGACTAAACTACCTTCTGCTAGGGTGTCAAACTGCCTCAAATTGGAAGATCAAATAAAATTCTGAATATGACATCTGGTTGTTGGAGTGAGTATATGTTGTGAAACACTACTGAATGGGGAGCTCAGACTGTCTTCGAGAAATCTTTACCAAGGCCCAGAGGGCCATTTTACAGATTGCCTTTCTACATTTTATAGTGTAAACAGCCCAGACTGGAATGAATCAACATGGGTAAAGAACTGTGAGGCAGCTCCTCTCTCTCTCTGGATCTCAGTGACTGTTACAGTGATGAAGCTTCCAGTCATTCCTCTAGCTCTGAATTGTCATTTGACCTTTGCCAAATGTCATCAGTTTCTGGATCCCCATTTATTTCTATCACATGGACACAAATCCACTGTCTTTATCGTAGAGATTAAACGTACGCAAGAGATATAAACATAGTTGAAAATGTATAAAGAAATAGTGATTAATATTAAGAACAATTTTGGTTATTATTTGGTAGAAGATGATTACTAGTAAGTACATAAGAACAGGGTTAGGGGTTGTAAACCCATTTCTTACACTTGTTATCTAATTTATATGCCATAATTGAATGTAGATCGTCATCTTGATGCCATTCATCCTTGAAGCACTGACATTTGCTATTCTAGAGAAGGCCATTTCACAGAGTTCTCTATTATTAAACCTGAACCTCTGTTCTGAATGAGATTCAGTGGGATTTCTAGAGTAGGGGGAATAGAACACCCATTTCTACTTTTCTGTCTTCAAAGCTGAGATGTAGCAATGATTACACATTCTTTTTAAGAAAATAGGCACAAATTTAGGGCAATGGGAATCAGTTGTAAAGAGTAGTCACCGATAATCTGTAATCTCGATTCCTGTACAAAGACCATTTAGCATAATGTGGCCCACATTTACTAAGCAAAAGTAAGACACTGTCTGGAACCAGAAGAAACAGCTAGTAGTGCAGGGGTTGACACTGTGGAATGGTACTGAATGGGTCATTCTAATTCGCCAGGCCTTCTCACAACAATGCCACAGCCTTGGAGTCCCAAGACTTGGAGTTCTTATGTAGCCTTAGCTGTGACAGTATCTTCTGAAACTTTTTTTCCACTATATCTTGAGAGGTAAGTCAAGCATCTATTTGGAGGCAAGACCTTAGTTTTGTGTTGATTTTGTGTCTTGTAGTTTGAGTTAGGAAAAATATCATTATAAACATAAAGGCAGAACAAACACAATGCTATTTGCAAATGAGTTGGCTGTTTGGTGGATGCTTTGCCCAGCATGGAATATCTATGTACGTTCATTCTTAGTCTCAGGAGCTGCACTTGAGGTGTCTGCGAATAGTAAATTACCATCTGATGTGTGACACCAGGGTTTATCATCTTACACTTGATTAAGTCAAGCAGGATACTGTTTATAATAAGCTACAGATCTGTGTGGTTTAATTGGGTAACCCTGTAAAGCACTTAGGTCAGGGTTGGTTGCATAGTAAGCTCTCAATAAAATTAGACTCTGAGTAATTGTCATGGAACTATTTTAGAGAAAAATAGCTTTAAAAGACCATCACATCCAGCCTCTTGCCTCTACATAGTAAGTATCATATAGAGAATTACTTTCTCCATCTCTTCACTCTCTTAGCTTACACATTTACATGTCTGTCATGACTTGGCCATATGCCTTTCTTTGGTCAATGGGACATTATAGGAATGTGTGAGAGCAGAGCTGAAATATGCTTGTGGAATTGCCCTTCTGTCTTGCACTTCTACCATTTCCATGAGAAGAACATTCCTCAGATAGTCAGTCTCCCTTCAGCTTGGGCCTCAGAACGCATATGGCTGTCCCAGTCACCTCACAGCCTGAAGCACAGCAGTCTCAGCTGACCCACTAAAGCATGGATGAAAAATAACAGTTGTATGACACTGAGTTTGAGGGTGATTTGATGCATGCCATTGTTGTGGCAGTGGCTGATAGATACTTTAGATTAAATTATTATTTGCCATTAATGTGTGAGGCATCCAAAACCCTAAAGAGCAAGTGTGTTAATTTTCTAGAGCTGCCATAACAAAGTATCATCCATTGAATGGCTTAAACAATATAAATTTATTTTCTCACAGTTCAACAGCCTAGAAGGCCAAGATCAAGTTGCTGGAAGGGCTGGTTTGGTCTGAGGTCCATGTGGTAAAGATCTATCCCAGGAAACTCTCCTTGACTTATAGATATTTATCTTCTCTCTGTGCCTTCAAAAGGTCTTCCCTCCATGCATTTATCTGTGTCCTGATTTTCTCTTCTTTTAAAGACATCGGTCATATTGGATTAGGGCCCACCCTAGTGACTGCATTTTAATTATCTCATTAAAGACTCTGTCTCCAAATACAGTCACATTTTGAGGTACAGGGCATTAGGACTTCAACACATGGATTTTGAGGAAACAAAATTCAGTCCATAAAAGTAAGTGATGTACAAGTTTTCTACGAGTACAGAGAAATAAAACCCAATTTGTCTGCTTCTTTTCGATTTCAATCTTTGGTTAGCAATTTTCATGGACTCTAGAATTCACTTCTCCACAAGTTAATATCTGTGTGTTTTAGCTACCTAATGCTACATGATTGGAAATTAAGGCTGAGCATTGGAGGAGCACATTTCAGTGAACAGAGGCTGGACATATCACTCTTATGGTGCCATTTACATTTCAGGAAATGTACAGCATTGCATTTTGACTCTGAGAGATCATCTGGACCCACCATTTTTGTCATCAATAAAACGGCAACAGACAAAGCATTAAATTTGTCTAAACTGAAAAGAAATTTATCTGTCAATTAATCAGCATATAACTAGGCAAATGTGTAAGAGAATGTTTCTGTACGGTGGACCCCTAAAATGGTAAAGAGAAAACTTTCAAATATATACAAGGAAATGCCTTCAGACAAATAAAGTCTGTTGTATATTGTGCCTGACTTGGGATGAACACCTTTGAGAAGTTTCAGTGCGCACAGTTCATCTTAGGCAAACGAGATTTTGGTCAGGAACCCTACCTTCATCGTGGGTCTTCCAAGCTCTGTCACCTCAATCCTGTTTTCTGATATTTTATAACAACTCCCATTTTCGCTTGTTCCCCTAGTAGCTTCCCCTGCAGTTTTTTTTTTCCTTTCTATGGTCTCTAGGATTCCTTTGTGATTTCACTAATAAAGTAATGAAACCATTTCCATTGAGCAAAACATATTACAAAAAGAAAGAGAGAAAGGAGAGAAAAAAAGAAAGCAAAGGAGAGAAAGAAAGAAAGGATAGAGAGAGGAAGACACTGTAGAAGGAAGGAAGGGAGGGTGAGAGGGAGAGAGGGAGGAAGGAGAGGGAAGGAGAGAGGGAGGGAAGGAGGGAAGAAGGAAGGAAGGAAGGGAAAGAGTGAGGGAGAGAAGGAAAAGGGAGAAAGGGAGGGAGGGAGAGAGGGAGAAAGGGAGGGAGGAAGAAAAGAAGGAGGGAAGGAAGGAAGGAAGGAAGGGAAGCAGGGAAGGATGGGGGGAGGGAGGACCAACATTCTTCACTTGACTTTGAAAACCTCTCCAAAATGGAAGATTCTTTCACTTCACTTCCCCTACCCACACAAGTCTCTCATATAAGCCCTTCTCTGCACATGGACCTGGATTTTTGCTAAATTCATACACCTCTTAGTGTTACCCAATTCACTGCTTTAACACATACTGTTTCCCTACCTAAAGTCACCTCTCTCATCCTCTTCACCTGTGCTAATATTATCATGTGTCAAGGCATAGCCCAAGAGGCTTCTAAACCCTTCCTGTTCACCCAGCCCACAGACTTACTCTCCACCCTCTACTTCAACCCTTATAGCCTTTGTCTCTCTCTTAGACCTTTGTCATGCATTATCACATAAAGTTATTCATCTTTTTAACAAATACATTTTCTCTCCCCAATGATATTATTAGTTCTTTACAATCAAGAACTCATCTTTTCATTATTATTAACAATGAAAACAGTGTTAAGTATACAGCAGATTCCTCTTTAAAAATGCATTGAATAACATATTTATTGAATGAATCAATGACATAAACTCAATATATGTTTATTAATTGAATAATGAAATACGGAAGAAACAAAGCAATTATGTATTGAATAAGCAAATCTCTGAAATCAAGCCCACAGACTGCCCAGATGCTTCCACCCATGGGGAAAGTTCCACAGTTCCAAATCACAGTTGGATGATATTTACACGGTTTAATACCATCTTCACTGAATTATCTCAAGTTTTCACTGATATCAGAAATAAATGTTTTTGTCATGCAGCCTGATTTATATTTCTTGGCATATATGAGCATTTTATTCATAATATGACTATTCAGAGTCATTTGCTTTGTTTTAGTACAGTCTAACTCAGAAGTACTGTATGGAGGGCATTCAAGTTTTTGATGGTTCAGTGACGTCAAACACATTTCAGAAGTGCGTCTGGGTCAGAAGGCCTTATTTTGGAGATAAAACAGTGAGAAGTATAGAAAGGTTAAACAATGTGCCCCCAAGATGCATGGCTAATTGGCAAAAAGCTCTAGTATAGAATAGGGATTTCTTCAGTCCCTGTACCATATTCTTCACCTCCTTCTGCTGTCCCTATTGGTGAAAGACAATCTGCAATATGACCATTTCCTTCAAAATAATATTTTAATGCTATTCTCTGCACATCGACTATTCACATGCTATAGATTATAGCATAATCTATATTACGCTGTGTATAGAAGTAGTTTAATTTCCAGCACCATAAGGAAGTCTTTGTAGAGGTTTCCCTCAACTAAGACAAGATAGAAAATGGTATAAACGTAATCAAGGGGCAGGCAAGCACAGGACACCCAAGCTGAGCTGAAACTAGTGAAGAGACACCAATCAGGCAAACGCAGAAGTGGACACGCTGAAATGAACCACAATCACCCCATATTTGCTTTGCCATTTAAGATCCTTGAGCAGCTATCCGGCCTTACTCAAAAGCTTTTGTTCATACCATCTGCTATTAACTGAATGTTTGTTAAACCCTAAAATTCACATGTTGAAGCCCTAATCCTCAAGGTGATGGTATTTGAAAGTGGAGCCTTTGGGAGGTAATTAGGTTTAGACAAGGTCAAGAAGGTGGAGCTCTTATAATGGCCTTAATACCCTATATAAAGAAGAAGATATACATATTCTCTTTCTATTTCTCACTTTCTCTTCCTCCACAGGAATGCTCCAAAGAAAGGCCACATGAGGACATAAGAAGAGATGGCATCTGCACGTCAGGAATAGAATTCTCACTAAGAACCAAATGCACTGGCACCTTGATCTTGGGCTTTCCAGCCTCCAGAACTGTGAGAAATACGTGTCTGTTGTTTAACTCACCCGATTCATGGTATTTTGTTATAACAGTACAAAAAGGCTAAGATAGTAACTGGTACCAAGAAAGTGGGGTGCTGCTATAACAAATACCTAGAAATGTGGAAGTGCCTTTGGAACTGGGTAATGGGTAGAGCCTGAAAGAGCTTTAAGATACATGCTAGAAAAAGCTGAGATTTTCATAAAGGGCAATTAGGGATGATTCAAATGAGACTTAGAAAAGACAAAACCTGCAGACAGAGCTTCTATCTTCTTGGGGAATATCTAAATAATTATGAATGAGATGTTGGCAGAAATATGGACAATAATGGCCATTTTGGTAAAGCCTCGGGTAGAAATAGGAAACATTATTAGAAACTGGAAAAAAAGGCAACTTTTGCTTTTTTTAAAAAAAATAATACTTGGCTGAATTGCATTTATGTTCTAAAGTTTTGAAGAAGGTAGAACTTCCAAACAATGAAATTAGATATTTAGCTGAGAATATTTCCAAGTGAAGGGTTGGAGGAGTGGCTCAGTTCCTCCTGACTACTTATAGTAAAATGTGTGAAGACAGAAATAAATTGAAGAAGGAATTGTTAAGCAAAGATAAGCTAGAACTTAAAGAATGGAACATTCTCAGCCCATCTATATTGTGGAGAACACTAGGAGTGTGGTGGAGCAACCACTTGATAAGAGGATTAATATGAGTAGGAACCACAGACCTAATCAGCCACTCCAGCAAGAACGATGCTAATTTGGACACAAGGGGACAGAGATGAGACTAAATGAAGGAAAGCTGTCACTCTGTGTTAAGAGGAGAGCGAGGCCAGGAGTGGTGGTTCACACCTGTAATCCCAGCACACTGGGAAGCCAAGCACATTGGGAGGCCAAGTGGGGAGGATCACTTGAGTTCAAGAGTTCGAGACCAGCCTGAGTATTATATAGCAAGACCTCCTTTCTACTAAAAATCAAAGAAATTAGCTAGGCATGGTGATGCGAACCTGCAGTACCAGTTACTCTGAGGGCTGAGGCAGAAGGACTGGTTGAGACTGGGAGATGGAGGGTGTAGTGAGCTGTAATTGTGCCATATACTCCAGTCTGGGTGAAAGAGAAAGACCCTGTCTCAAAAAAAAATAAACAATTAATTCAATTTTTATTTTAAAAAAAGAGGATTAATAGCCTGGTTCTGCAATGTCACATATGTACCCATTATCAGTGGCCTTCTGGTGACAATGACTTAATCTACTAGCACAGGTAGGCAACGGAGATAAAAGCTTAGCTAATTAACAAAAAAACCTGATTATTCACAATAGTTCAGATATGGAGGAACTTAAGTGTACATTGACAAGGGAATGGTAAAGAATGTTTGTGTATATGTATCTATACTTTATAAATATGTACAATAGAATATATATATTTCATATATATATATACACAAACATACATACATATATATACAGCCTTATGTTTATATATATAGCCTTAAAAAAGAAGGCAATCTTGCCATTTGTTTCAACATAAATAAAACTGGAGGATATTAGGATAAATGAAATAAACAAGAGACAGAAAGACAAATACTACCTGACCTCACTTAATATGGAATCCAAAAACTCAAACTCGTAGAAACAGAGAGTAGAAGGGTGGTTATCAGGGGCCAGGGAGTGGAAGGAAATGGGAGATGATGGTCACAGGGTACACACTTTCAGTTTTAAGATGAATAAGTTCTGAGAATCTAATGTACAGCATGGTGACAATAGTTGATAATAATGTGTTGTATAGTTGAAATTTGCTAAGAGAAAATCTTATGTATTCTCACTACAAAAAAATAAAAGAGAACTACGTGGGGCAATGACCACGTTAATTGGCTTGATTGTGGCGATCATTTCACAATGTATATGTATATCCAAATATGTTTTGATGTGTAATTTAAATGTATACAATTTCTATTTGTTAATTATACCTCAATAAAGCTAGGGGGAAAGGACTGGATTCCAGAAACCATTCTGCTGTTAGCTGTGTGGATATGAGATTCTGCATTCAATCTACACATTTGTACCCAAAAAAGGTTGGATTGGAAAAAGACTTGCCACAGAGCGTCCCCAGAAACCCTGGGGTCTCCCAGAGGTGCCTCTTGGCTTTATCAGCTAAGTTATCGGGTTAGGAATTCATGCTTCCCAACCCAACTTCAACTGGAGCAGTTCTGTTTTAATCCACTGAATACACCAAGATTCTGCATAATGCTTAACTGGGGAAAATAGAGTACTACTGTTAAAACAATAGCAACAAAAACAAAATGTTTGAAATCCACTGAGGTAATTAATCTCAGGTGCCTGCTGGCTCCTTCTTTCTGTGAGATAATAGAAGGTAGGCTGGCTCTTCTGGTACCTTTCAAATCCTAAGTAGTTCTGATCTTGTCTGGATCAGCCTGTGTTATTGGGACCAGTCTGCATTATTGAAGGTACCTACCACACAGATTCTTAGAGGAATCATTCTCCCTGCTTTGAGGGCTTGCTAGGCCGTACACAACCCAGGATTCTAGATCCAATCAGAAAGGTATGGATAAAATAAAATTTTTGCATTTTCCCCTATGGCCTAGACCCACTGTGAAAAAGTTCTGGGACCCTGTGAGGATCTGACTCAACAAATGTTCACTGAACATCAAATACAGGCTACATATTAGCTTGGTGCTGCTAGGTTTGAGCTGAGATTTGTCATTTTGTTTTTATTCTTGTTATTATTTGTTGTTATTGTTGCTTTTCCATACTTAATTCAGAAACTCCAGTTCCTACAACTTCACGGAGAAAGAAAACTTAGAGGTTGAGAGTGGGGGCAGGAGAGATCCAAGATGGCCGATTAGCAACAGCTCAGGAATGTAGCTCCCAGTGAAAG
>PVKP010037002.1:0-21993 GCA_004027715.1 Plecturocebus donacophilus | reverse complement strand
CAGCCAGCTCCACTTCCCAGTCTACCTCCTGTAGGGTGAGAGAGGAGCAGTGAGCTGCAGTGGCTTCTGGGCCCATTATTTATGCTGGGAGGTTGCACACCGTGGATCTGTCAGTATGGCTTGGCTGCCAGCCCATGTTTGCCATCACCACGAACCAGAGCCATGTGAATGACAAGGGAGGTGTGACTTATAGACGCATACATTCATTTTGGGCAGTGGCAGACAGCGTCATGGGATGCAGGCACAGGTCCCCACCCCATTGTGACTGCAGAAGAGCAATACATGTCCAGGGAACTGAGTTTAAAAGTCACTCTAGATACCTGCAACAAAGGATAAATATGAAGTAATACCACCTAGCAATATGTCACTGTACTGTGTGTCAGGCACTATTCCAAGTGCTTTAATGTATTAACTCACTTTAGTAAGAAAAATATTGACATTCCACAAAGGACTTGAATATGTAATTCATAAAAAGGTAATACACATGGCCACAAAACCTGAAAAAATGCTCAGCCTCTCCCATAGTTCATAAAGTACAACTACAAAATAGATATAATTTGTCTTTTAAAATTGGCATCTCTTTCTAATAATAAGCAGAATTGGTATAAGTAAATACACCTGACATCCAGATGTTGGTTTCTAATACCGTGTCCCACTAAGAAGCACCGAGTTCCTGGGGAAACAGCTAATTCCAGGTCCAAGACAGACAGTACATGATGAGACTAGGACATCTTGGCCAGAAAGCAAGGATACACTAAAATTGGTAGGGATGGAATAAATTTAAGGGCCCCTTACTGGCCAAACTGAGGTCATCTAAAGAATGTAAATGATGAATTTCAAACAATTGAGTAAAAACAAAAGTCATGAATCCACAGTGATATTGAAGACACAGAAATAAAATGGAGGCAGCTTTTCTGCATAGAATGCCAGCCAATAAAAACAGAAGGCATGATTTAGCAAAGTCATTGTTCATCTGGGCCTGGTGCAGTGGCTCATACCTGTAATTCCAGCATGTTGGGAGGCCTAGGCGGGTGGATCACCTGGGGTCAGGAGTTCAAGACCAGCCTGGCCAACATGTTGAAACCCTGTCTCTACTAAAAATAAAAAAAAAATAAAAATAGCCAGGTATAGTGGTACATGCCTGTAATCCCAGCTACTGGGAAGGCTGAGGCAGGAGAATCACTTGAACCCGGGAGGCGGAGGTTGCAGTGAGTGCAGATCATGCCACTGTACTCCAACCTGCATGACAGAGTGACACTCCATCTCAGAAAAACAACAAAAATGTCACTGTTCTCTAACCCCCAGTGCAATAATGGATTCACTAAGGATGACCACAGGATCCCTGGATGAGAAGCTATTGGGCAATAAGATAGTTATGTGATCTCAAACTACCACCCATAGATTGCTTATTACAAAAATGGAAATGCATCTTCACAACGGAGGGACCTAGTGAAAGTCAGGTAAACCAAGTGGTCAAATTCTGGGACCACTGACATGAGCCTCCCAGTGGAATGCAATGGGAAATGTACAACATCTGTGTAGACCTCCTGATAAAAATGCTTACCCTGACACTAATCATGAAGAAACAACCAGACAAACCTTGGGTGTGAAATGTGCTATGAGACAACTGGACTCTTCAAGGAAAGGGCAGGGAGGATTGAGGTCAGGAGTTGGCAAACCATGATCAGCTCATGGTCTGCTATAATAAAGTTGGATTGGAACCCCATCATTCATTTCTGTATCGTCCCTGGTGGTTTTCATACTACAGCAGCAGAGTTCAATTGCTGCAAAAGAGACCATATGACACTCACAGCCTAATATTTACTAATTGGCCCTTGATATGGTTTAGCTGTTTCCCTACCCAAATCTCATCTTGTAGCTCCCATAATTCCAACGTGTTGTGGGAGGGACTTGGTGGGAGACGACTGAATCATAGGCGCAGGTCTTTACCATACTATTTTCGTGATAGTGAATGTGGGTCTCATGAGATTTGATGGTTTTAAAAATGGGAGTTTCTCTGCATAAGCTCTTTTTCTGCCTGCTGCCATCCATGTAAGATGTGACTTGCGCCTCTTTGCCTTCTGCCATGATTGTGAGGCTTCCCAAGCCACATAGAACTCTAAGTACAATTAAATCTCTTTCCTTTGTAAATTGCCCAGTCTTGGGTATGTCTTTACCAGCAGCATGAAAACAGACTAATACAGCCTTTAGGAAAAAGTCTATGGAACCCGGTTCTAGATTGAAACCACTAAAGAGATATAACTGAATACAATGTGTGGCCTTGGTTGATCACAGGGCAACAAAGTAATGAAATTAAAAGCCATCTTTGGGGCAGTCAGTAGTACTTCCAATTGGGAACTGGGGCAACTGGATTACATATTAAATATTATTCAAGTTAATTTTCTTGGTTGTGATAACGGTGGTATGGTCATGAAAGCCATTGTCCTTATTCTTAGAAGATGTCTATTTATGTTTTTGTGACTAAATTGTCTTAATATTTGCAATGTGTTTCAAAAGGTCCTCTCCACCCTACGCCCTGCGAACACACACACACACACATACATACACACACACACACACACACACACACACACACACACACACACACCTGTATGTTTACAATACATATGGCCAAATGTTTACAATGAAACAGGGGAAAAAGTATCTAAGCATTCACTTCATTATTTTCCTAGCTTTCTTATAATTTCCATGACATTTCTCAAATAAAAATTTGGGAGAAAAGTAACCAGTGCTAATAAGGGCATATACACTAATAGTAGATGCGTAAATTGCTTTTACAATTTTTTTTAAAATGCCAATTGGCAGAATTTTTCAAAAGTTTTGAAAAACTGTCTATACTTTGACATATTTAAATTCTTAGGGTTTATTCAAAAAATAATAATTAATGGACATGCAAAGCGTTTAGAAAAGGATGTTTACTGCAACATTTATTTATAGAAGACAAAAACTGGAAACAACTATCCAGCTGTAAGACACTCGGGAATATAAACTACCCTGTCCAACAGAAAACTCCATGGTAATCTAAAATATGTCAGGAGAGTAATGACATGAAAAAATGCTTCTGATGCAGTCTTAAGTTAAAGGTAAGTATATGTACAGTATAAACATATACAGGAGTGGAGAAACACTGGGAAGACAGAAAAAAATTAATATTGTGAGTCCTGGGCAATGGGAATATGGGTGACATAATTTTTTAATGATTATCTCTATTTTATCAATTTTCTACAATGAACGTGTATTTTGTAATCGGGAAAACATGTACATTAACTTTTTTTTCCAAGGCTAGTGTTAATTACTATGTGTATAATCACCTAGAGTTTCTGTTGAATGCACTATTGAGTGAGAGGTGGCTCCAGTAGGCTGAATACTGAGCTCAGAACGCCCTTGTGGTGGGCCCAGTGACTAGGGAGAGCAGTGGGGAGGCACTGACCTGGCTCTCTGGTGGGAGGACCACCTCATCATAGGGCCCCACGATGGAGCTGGCAAACTTGCTGAAGATGATGGGCTCCTCGGGCACGGGCACATTCTGTTCTTTGCAGTGGTCCACATAATTCATGCCCACACATACCACCTTATCTGGCCGTGTGACTGGAGCCAGGAAGGTTACCTCCGACCGTGGTAGGACCGGCAACTGGGCAGCCAAGGCCCTGTAGAGACCAGAGCAAGTGAGACGGTCTGGCTGGGAACAGGTCGCAAATCCCGTGCAGGCGGGGCAGATCCTGCAGCAGCTACAGGTTTTGCTTTTTGAAATGATTTCCTAGCTTTATCAACCATCAGAGTCAGTGTGACAATCAAGCCCAGCTATTGTCCTTTGATAACAGAGCAGGGCTGTTATTTATCCAGTGTTGATTTCCTCTTCCCCTTAGGTACCTCATGTCCACGAAAGAGAATTCAAAAGACACAAATTGGAATACATGGAAAGGTTTCCCTTAGCCCTTCTAGTTAGCCCATTCCCCTGGCTCTTCACTGCTGCTCTATAGATATTCTTCTTGAACCCTTTTGTAAGCAAATGAGAGCATGTTATTTACATTTTTTAAAAAAACAACTGATTTTGGAGATCTCTCCTTAACAATATGTAACAATACATAGAGAGCATCCTCTTTTTCTCTTGTGGCTGCGTATTACTGCTCTATAGAGATATACCCAAGTCCCTAATGAGGGGCATGGAGGTTGTTTCCAATTTTTGCAGAATATGGCAATATGGGAACATACAGTTAATGATACTGTGGGCTGGGAAATATTTGTATTTTTTCCCATTTTAATAGATGAAAATGACATCTTTAGAGTGTTTTTAACTTACTGTTCATCACCTCCTTAGACCAGATTCTACAGGGCTCCAGGCTACAGGGACACTGTAACCTAATCTAGTCCAAACCCAGGACAATTGTATTGTAGAAAACCTCTTTGCAGTCCTCTCTCCTTGCAGGATCCAGGAGTCTAAATCACTCCTCCAGCTGCATAAGATGCCTTTTAGGACCCCCAGTCCCAGACCTGTCAGTCAAGGACTCTACTCCCAGAGGAGCCAGTAGGATGAAGTATAGAGTCCTGGCTCCAGCACCAAATGTATGGTCTTGCGTGGTTAATCACCTCCCCTAGGCCTCAGTTTTCCCCTCTGAAAATTGCAGATGTTACATAAGATTTCTAAGTATCTTTAAAGAGAACAGGTGGGAAGGGAAAGGTGGGGTTACGCTGATCATTTGCAAAAGAGCTACTTGTTGGTGCTGTTTCCCAGAGCAGGGATGGGGTGGAAGGGTGCAGTGGGACCAGGGCAGCTGCTTCAGGGCAATGCTGTCCACTTACTTACCTTCTTGCCACTGAGAGAGTGGCTTCTCCCTGCTCGAGGAACTGTGTCATCATCCTGGGGAGTGTGGGGTCAAAGGCATTGAGGTTGATAACTCCTCCACCATTCCCTGTTTCCAGGCCCAAATGAGGCCCCACCAGGTGGGGTGCCTGGAACTGCACTAGTCTCATGTCTCTGGATGGTTGAAAGGGCCACTTCTGAGCCTGCAGTAGAGCTGTGAGTAACCTTCTTCTACCAGAGACTAGCATCAGAACCTGCAAAGAAAAAAGCAGGATCCAGGAGATGGAGGATCCCAGAGCCATCATCAGGATCCCTGAAATTCCTAGGGCTATAGCCCAAGGCCCTTTGCCCCATCAATTGTTCCTTGCATACCACATAGGAAGTGGTCCAGGCTTCTATTTTACCCTGCTGTACTTCATAGGGTGAAATTTTCTAGAGGAGCAACTACTATGTGTTAGGCACTAAGTCCCAAGGATTCCAGGGTTCCTTCAACCAGTGCTTTCTGCAAGTCCCCACTGTGCTTGGCTCTGCTGCAGGCATTGGGGAAACAATGTAGCTCAAACTCAGCCCTGCCATTCTCCCTGCAGAGGTCACAGACGTTAATAACTGACCTAAGATTCAGCTATCAGGACTAGTGCTGTGAAGATGATCAGGGTCCCTACTCTTGTGTAGTTTCTTCAGGAAGTGATATGAGCTGAACTGGGCTGAATGAGCAGGACCAGGAATTAGCTGAGTGGCAGCACAGCGTGGGCAAGAGACTGCTGGTGAAACTGGCTTCACAGAGGCCATATGCAGATGATTTTAAATGTTAATTTGTTCCTGTTAACTTCCTACTTAAAATGGTTTCCACTGGTCACTTGGTCAAGTTAGACCCTGAACCAGGCTGTCCCAGTCTTCTAGGAGCAGCACCCCACCTGCCTCTCCAGATAATTATTTCTTTTCTCCTGATAGCGAACAAGTTGCCTAAGGGAAGAGGCTGCAGACCAACAGCAGGGTCCGAGCCTGACAGGCATCACTCGGTCGTCCCCTCCCTGGATCCAGGGGACACGTCTGTCTCATTCACTGCCTAGCACTGTCCCTCCTGCACAGAAGGCTCTCAGTGACTTTCTGCTGAATGAATAAATGACAGAAGCTGGGCCTTGACTTTTCACTACTTGGGAAAGCTTAGTGCTTGTTAACTTCAGGAGACATGGCTGTGCCTTTCCTCCTCAAATCACCTAGAAAGTATCCACAAGGGCCAGGCATGGTGGCTCATGCCTATAATGCCCAGCGCTTTGGAAGACTAAGGTGGGTGGATCACTTGAGGACAGGAGGTCAAGACCAGCCTGGCCAACATGGTGAAATGCTGTCTCCACTAAAAATACAAAAAATTAGCTAGGAGTGGTGGCTGGCGCCTGTAATCCCAGCTACTAGGAAGGCTGAGACACAGTTGAATCCAGGAAATGGAAGTTGGGAGTGAGCTGAGTTCGCAGCACTGCATTCCAGCCTGGGTGACAGAGTGAGACTCTGTCTCAAAAATAAAAAAATTCACAGGGCTCAGGTCCTGTTTTGAGTCCAAGTCTCAGCTTAAAGACAAACATTATTCTTTTGTTTTGTTCTTAATCCACGTCTGGCCTCTATTTCTTACCACATGGTACCTTCCCTAAATAGTTCCTTGCTCTTATAGCAAAGGTTGTTATGCCCAAAAATGTGGAGGCAGCTGAGCCCCAGCCTCTTGGTCCTCACCTGGATGATTCAATCTGCCTTGTTCAGTTAAAGACTTGTTAGACTTGGGTCACCACTGTTGTGGCCCGCCAA
This sequence comes from Plecturocebus donacophilus, assembly GCA_004027715.1. Classification (NCBI taxonomy): domain Eukaryota; kingdom Metazoa; phylum Chordata; class Mammalia; order Primates; family Pitheciidae; genus Plecturocebus; species Plecturocebus donacophilus. The sequence goes on along the minus strand of PVKP010037002.1, from coordinate 15,374 downwards.
TCTGACCATAAAACCGAGAGCTTTGAGTTCCCTGCCCTGCTGTCTTACACAAGCACCAACTGTGCCACTGTCAAAAGGCTGTTTGAGCCAAACTGCACACACTCAGACACTCCACACCCAAAAATAATGGTAACTGCTGCTGCTGAATGCCAACTATTAAGTGCTCTACCTACAATTTAATTCTTGACAATTGTGGAAGGTTAACCCCATGCTATAGATGAAAAAAGTAAGGCTTAGCCAGGTCAAGGGATTTGGCCAAGGTTACGTAGTCCTAGAGCTAGGAGGGGAAGGAGTTGCGATGTGAATCCAAGTCCAAGTGACATTGAAGTCCTTGGTTCAGAAACTTGAAATGCAAGCAAGAAAATCTAACTTCAGCCCCATTCCCCTACCAAGGACTTCGTCTTTCTTTTTTTTGAGACAAAGTCTCGCTCTGTCACCAAGCTGGAGTGCAGTGGCTGGATCTCCGCTGACCGTAACCTCCACCTCTCGGGTTCAAGCGATTCTCCTGCCTCAGCCTCCCGAGTAGCTGGGATTACAAGCATGCGCCACCACGCCCAGCTAATTTTGTATTTTTAGTAGAGATGGGGTTTCACCATGTTGGCCAGGATGGTCTCCATCTATTGACCTCGTGATCCACCCGCCTTGCCTCCCAAAGTGCTGGGATTACAGGTGTGTGACACTGGGCCCGGCCCCAAGGACATTTTAACCAGAATGTTGTGTTGAGAAGTGGTGACCTTCCATAGGAAATGCTTAAAAATTGTGGTGAGAAGTAAGGACCTCCCACGGGAGATCCTCCAGAGGCCCTAAATGCTAACAGCCATGCGTGGGGAAACTACAGGCGCCCTCTGGCTGTTGCCTCAGGGACAAGGCTGGTTACCAGCTTTCCAAGAGAACCCCAGACCCCACTGACTGCGCCCTTCCCGCATGACACACATGCAGGTTCATTCCAACCTTACAGCAATGCCCTGATGTAGAGCGCCCTCATTTTACAGAAGGGGGCACTGACTCTCAAAAAGGCAAAGTCCGAGGTACAGTCCACTCGCCTGGAACCCGCGCCAGTCCCCCAGTTTCCCTATATGCCCAGCTCCGTCCTCGGCAGTTAGCGGTCATACATGGTTGGTAGCGGCCGGGGATCCTGTTCCAGTTCTGCCCTCCGAGGGAGATCCGTGCCAGGGACACTCTTCTGGCTTGACCCAGCCAGGCCCGTCCTACCTTCTGGCCTGACCCAGCCAGGCCCGACCTACCTGCGCTATAAGGTTAGGGCTCGCGTGGCCGGAGGTCAAGGGCTGTGGGAGCCTGAGTACTGGCACCAGTGACCGAGGCCAGCCCGGAAGGTGCAGCAGAGGTGCACCCGGGGCCGCTAGGCCTGCTTACAGGAGCGAGGCGCAGTCGCGCCCCTGTGACGTCACAGTCAAGGGCAATAGCAGGGCGCCAATCCTTATGGGCGGGGCCAACGCAGGGCCGGGCGGTCCCGGGCGGTCCTCAGGCTCCTGGCACAGCTTGACCCCAGGCGCTTTCTCCGGAGACGCTCGCTCTCGAGGAGCCCTGCGCTTGCCCGAGCCCGAGAGTGGGCACTTCCCGAAAGTTTGTCCCTGGACGCCTTACTGGCCTCACCCAGTGTCGGCCCTGTTGTGGGCCTGGCGCCGTTCTCATTGCTGGGGAAAGTGGTGGAGGAGACCAAGGCAGCGTGCTGGGTGGCAGAGATTTGTGGCTTCTGATTGTGACACAGGTCGTTGAGGAGGGGAGGGATGACTGCGCCTGTTTTACTTACGGGGAGCCTGGGGCCAGAGCTGTTTTCCCAGGGCGACACAGGCAGTGAGTAGTGGAGCTGGCATTCCTGACTCCAAAGCCCAGCGTTTCCCAGCCTCTCTCAGCAGCCCGGCCTTCACCTGCACTGCTGGGCGCAGGTGGGGAAGTGGGGAAACAAGGCTCCATCCCCGGCAGAGTGCAGGCACGCAGGGAGCAGCGGCTGAACTCCACAGACAGCTACAGCTAGCTCTTCAGCTGCTGGCTTTGAAGAGTGTGAGGGGCTCTGGGCAAGAGGCCCCCACATGACTCAAGGACCAGATCATCAAGGGGTTTACTTGTCCCATGGAGTCTGGATCTTGTTTAAGTGCACAGGAGACCGCTGGAAGGTCCCTACTGGCGTGCCATGGCCCGACTTGTATTTGAGAAGTTTTTCTCTGTCCACCCCTGTAAGGAAGGAAGGGTGTCTGGGTGAGTGGTGCAGGTGAGAACAATGGTGGTGTGTGGCGGAGAAGGTGAGTGTCCAGAGACGTTCGGGAGGAAGAACTGACAGCTCTGGATGACAGGAGGTGAAAGTAGGAAGGACGTCCAAGACCGACCCTTTGGGTTCTCTAGGCGGGTAGGTGCAGGGCCATTCACGGAGACAGGGCTTCTGGAGGAGCAGCGGGTCTGGGGAGAGGATGGTGAGCTCTGTTTAGCATGGGACATCCAAAGGGCATTGCATCGTGGGCACTTGGAGACATGGGTCAGGAGCTTGGGACTTCAGCCTGACTTGCAGAAGGAGGTCACCACAGATACAGAAATGGAAGCTGTGGGTGTGGCTGTGACCAGGGGGATGTGCTGAGGAGAACCTGGCACAAGCATTTCACTAAGCCATAGCTCCCAAAGACTTTCTGAAAAGATAAGTTAAAACCTGGAAGAAAATATCTGCAAAACATATATTTGATAAAAGACTTGTGTCCAGAATATCGAAACAACACTTAAAAGTCAATAGATAAAATCAAACAATTCAGTTTTTTAAATGGACAAAATATTTGAACAGACACTTCACCAAAGAAGATATACAGGTAGAAAATTAGGACATGAAAAGATGCTCAACATCATTAATCATTAAGGATATGCAAATTACAAGCACAGTGTGACACCATCTCACGCCTACTAGAATGGACAAAGAAGACTGATTATACGAAGTATTGGCAAGAGTGTGGAGGACCTGGGAATTCCTGTATACTGCTGATGGGATCATAAAATAGTACTACCACAATTGAAAACCATTTGGCAGTGTATGAAGAGAGTCAAACATACACCTACCATATGATCTCACCATTTCACTTTTGACGATTGACAGTATTGAATTTTACCTTTGTCCTTTGCTCCTAGAAATAGTGAAGGTTAAGGAGTCCCTCCACTCTTTGCTTCCAGAAAACACCCTACTGGAAAGAACCGGTAACTTTCCACATAACTTGGATAAGACTCCCAGATGCTCCCTTGTTTATCCATGACCCTGCCAGACGCAGACCCTCTAAATTCCCATTCTTGGCTTCATAAATGATTAGCTGGCCTGCTTGTCCCCACGCATCAATAAGAACACACTGCCTGTAACCAAACTTTAGTTCAGATTCTCTCCTTCTCCAGGCCCCTGAGTTTTGGCCCACCAGCAGCTTGTGGCAACCCACAGCCCTCCTGAGAGTCCCTCCTGAGAACAGGCTGTCCACAGGATAAGACCTGCTCGATTGTAACACTCCTGCTCAGCTAACTTTCCCATAACAGTTCTTTGTAGCCAAGTTTACTCCTCCCTATACAAGATTAGCCCCTTGCCTAACTCCTGAGACACTTGCTGATCATATGGGGAGCCTGAGAGTGGGCACATTGCAATGTTTCCCTATTGCAGTAGTCCCCTCCACAGCCCCACAACAATCCTTTAGAATAAATTCCTTACAGAATCCAGATTTTTTTTTGTTTGTTTTATAGTAGCTACCTGGGAAATGAAAAAATATGCAAGGACCTACATGTAAATGCTCACAGAAACCTTTTAATAAAATATCTAAACTGATAACAACTCAATTTTTCATTAATCGGTGAGCGTGTGAACACTGTGTATATCCACATTAGGGGATACTACTCAGCAATATAAAGGGACAAATTGTTGGTGCAACATGGATCTATATCAAGATAGTTATTTGGAGTAAAAAAGGTAGATTAAAAATGAGTATGTATGGGATTATTTCATTTGTATAGAGTATCCTTGGGGGATACCTTCAAAGACCCCTAGCAGATGCCTGAGACTGCAGATAGTACCAAACTGTACATGTGCCATGTCTTTTCCCATACATACCAGTGATCGAATAATTTAATTAAGATGAAGTTCATCTGGTGCCACATGGTTGCAGTCAATCAAAATATGTTTCTGTTCATGTCTTCCACCCACAAATCTAATGCCTTTTCCATCCTAACTAAGCTCTTCTCACACACTCTAGCCATAACTTTTGCAGTTTGAGGTATGACAGCAAACCTGGCACAAATTTCTTTTTCCTTCTTCAGAATTTCTTGGGTAGAAGTTTTGTTCTTTCTGTAGATCTTAGCAACAGCATTATGTAATTATTTTTTTCTTTTTTTTAAGTCAAGAGTGTTGCCATTTTCACTTAAAGGAAAGCTTCTCTTTGGCATATTGGAATTGCTGGCACCACTCCCATTTTGCTTTGGGGCCATTATGAAGTCAAATGAGGATGCCTTGCACAGAAGCACTGCTGTGCTGTGACAGTGGATCTAATCATGGAGTCAGCTCCTTGGTGACTAAGGGGCAAGGAGGCCAGACGTCATGGGGAAGCTGAACAGAGTAATGATCCCCGTCCCAGGTAGGATGGAGCAGGACAGTGCAGGATTTCATGACACTACACAGAAAAGCACATAATTTAAAACTTATGACTTGCTTATTTCTGTAATTTTCCATTTCATATTTTTGGGCCATGGATGACCTGAACAACTGAAATTTCAGAAAGGAAAATCATGGATAAGAAGGGACTACAGTACACTAGAAATGCAAATGAATGTGTAGTGACAGGAAACAGACCAGTGGTTGCTTAAAGTGGATGTGTAGACACCTCCTTGGAGAAACTGCTTGTACCTAGGGCCAGAGATGGTGGAGAGCTGGACAACTCCGGGGTGGTAAAACAGAGACCATAAGACTGACGGAATGGACTGTTTGTGGCCTATTATAAATTATTAAATTATAAATAAGACCTAAGGCCATGCCATTCAAAAATCACATACCCCTACACTAAAAGAAAAATGTTCTAACTCACCAACTGCCAGATGCTAACTGATTCCCCCAGACTCCAGACTCCATTCCACAAAGCATAACTACAGTTTTGATTGAATAAGAGACTGACTTCAGTAATTTTTTCTTGATAAGGCACCACTGATCATGGGCTGGTTCTGGCCAGTTTACAGAGGCTGTGCACTGAGTGCCTTTGTGTTCTTTTTTTTTGAGGCAGGGTCTGGCTCTGTTGCCCAGGCTGGAGTGCAGTGGCATGATGTTGGCTCACTGCAACCTCTGCCTCCTGAGCTCAAGCCGTCCTCCCACCTCAGCCTCCCAAGTAGCTGGGACCACAGGCACACATCACTGCACCTGGCTAATGTTCTAACTTTTACCTTTTTGTGGGAAGAGATGGCCAGGGGTAGACCTGTGTTACTTATAGTTAAATGATTACAAGCTTGCTTTGCTTTTTAGGCACTGAGATTTGTGCCATGGATCATATCCAAATTACGGTGCAGTAAAATAAAAGCAGAGCTCAAGCAGTAACAGGAGGCCTATGGTAAAGACCATCTGAGAGAGCCTGTAACCATGGAATACTGCGGGACTTTAGACTTTGAGGCTCCAGGCTTGCATATGGAGACCTGATGCACCTCAGCCTCTCTGCTTTTTCCTCTGAAGTGCCTGCTTTTGGTTTCTGCTAAAGGCCTCATTTCTCTGCCTGTGGGATGACCAGCCTGCAGGTAACTAGCTACCCTTTCTAAGAGATAAAGCTCTCCTGGCTAAATTTCTATATTTTGTGACTTTTTCAATTGGCAATGTGGTAGAATAACCAGAAAGGAAATAAAAGCTTTTGATCCCTGCTTTCTCCATGGCCACCCTTATGATGTGGGTTGGTTTTGCCATGAATTCTTTGTCACCGCCTCAATGCACACCCAGCCAAGCAGACAGCTTGCTCCTTTCTCTGCCTTTTCCTCGCTCTGGCTGGTGACTCACATGTTTAATAGAGAAAACAGAAGCCCTCACTTGGGGGGAATGCCCTCCATTTCCTACCCCCACTCCCTCAGGCCTTCCACACCTGTACCTGCTGTGTGCTGGTCCCGCAGATGGGGAGAGTCCCCCTTCCCAGGCCTCAGGTCCTGTGCAGGAACCCCTGAACCTTGGTTGCCTTACACTGAGAGTTAATCTGTATTCCTCTTGAGCGGGACTCTGCCCATTCAGCAGGTCCTTTTCCCTCTCTCTCCCTTAAACAAAACCAAGCAAAAGTCTTCTTTGGCCTGTCAGGTCTCCATCTGCAAGCCTGGAGCCTGAAAGTCTGAAGTCCTGCTTTCCTCAGCTGACATCTCCCACCCCCTGCCTGCATTCGCCAGTATCCCTGATCGCCCAGCGGAGCTTCCCCAGACAAGCCTCTCACCCAACCCTGCTATCTTAACTGTTCTTATGATAGTGTAAATACCTCTCACCCAACCCTGCCATTGTAACTGCATGTATACTCCTTGCCCCTACCCCCCACCACTGTAACTGAACTTACAGTGCAACACTCCCGCCCTCCCCCCGAAAAAAACTACCAAACCTATAAAACCAACTCCTATCCCAGTGTCCTTTGCTAATGCCCTTTTTGGTCTTAGCCCACCTGCACCCAGGTGAATAAACAGCCATGTTGCTCACACAAAGCCTGTTTGAAAGTTCTCTTCATTCAAAGCGCATGTTTTTCAACATGGCCCCACTTCCCTCCAGCTGCCCTTCCCACATTGCTCGCCAACCTTCCTTGGAAAGACTCCCACATGAGCTAATTCCCATATGAATCTTAGCTTGGATTTTCTTGTCTCCCAATCATTCTTCATTCTTCCTGATCTGATCTTTGCCCCAATCCTCCCAATGAAACAAGTCTTACTTAAGTCCTCAATGACTTCCATGGTACTAAGACCAAAAGACAATTTCCGTCATTACCTCTCAGCACTCGTGGCCTCTCTGGGCCATTTCCCTGTGCTTTAAATACCGCCTTCCCATGGCTTTTGCAGCAGAGGTGACTGGTTGCCTTCCAGTATTCTTTCTCCCCCTCTTCCCTAGCAGTAAAACCCCATTTATTTGCTAGATACATGGCTGCCTAGAATAGAGAGATTCATTTCTCCGTCACGCTTTGAGGCTACATGAGACCATGAGAGTAGTCTGGTTAGCAAGATCTAAATAGAAAAGTTTGGGAGTTGAAGGAATTATTGAAACAGAATCAGCAGGCCCTTATTCTTCACTGTATTTATTTCTGCTGGCTGAAATGTGAATGTGATGTCTGGAGCATGAAGGGCCATCTCGGGCCTTGAGGTGACAGGCTACCGGAGCTGGGAGCTGGATCCCTGAGAATTGCTGAGCTGCCAAACAAATGCCAAACAGTGCTCTGTTGGCCTTTTATGCAAGAGAGAAAAAACAAAATCTATGGTTTTTAAAAGCTGCCATTATTCTGGATCCCTATTGCTTGCAGCCAAACATAGTCTCCATTGATAAGTCTTCTGTCATATCACATTGTTTTGAATTTTCCTCCTCTATCTGGGTCATTTTTCACTCACTCTCCTCCATCCAACCTATAAATGTTAGTGCCTCTCAAAGCACAGTACTTATGTCTCTTCTCACTCAATAGGAGAGTGAGAAGAGGCCACATTTTTCATGCTTGATGATTTCATTATCCCCTACAGAAAGAAGACTCACGTGTGTATCTCCATAAACTCGACTGTGTATCGGACACTTCCATTTTGATGTCTCAAAGGCCCACAAACTCAACATGAACTCATGATTTTTCTACATCAAATGTGGTCCTCTTCTGTATCTCAGAGGATGTCATGGCATCCTCCAGCCATTCACCTGGGCAGCCCCCAAGCCAGAATTCTGTCTTTGCCCTTTCCTCACCTTCACTCCCATTTGTATCTTCATATCTTGGCAACTTTACCTCCCCACATCGTCTGAACCAATAGACTTCCCACTATCCCAGGCCAAGACGCTCTTTGATCCTGCCTGGCTGCACTCCCACTATGGCCTTTGTGATGATTTACAAACATGTCCTCAAATTATTTGACATGCCTTCCATATCCATAGCCTTTATTGTGAGTGGAACCTAGCAATTCACTTCTGATGAGTACAGTATGGAGGAAGGACCCTGCATTCCTTCCACTACTAGCCTGTCAGCCTGCTTGGCTGCCGCAACAAATACCATAGCCTGGGGGGTTAAACAGCAGCCATTTGTCTCCTCGTTTCTGGAGGCCAGGCACCTGAGATCATGGTGTCAGTGGGCTGGGTTATTCTGAGGCCTCCGTCCTTGGCTTGCAGGTGGCTGTCTCCGGGTTGCCTCTGCACATGGTTGTCCCTCTGTGCATAGTGGCGCTTGTGTTTCTTTATGTGTCCTAGTCTCTTTTCCTTATAAGGATGCCAATATGGTTGGATGAGGGCCCACTGTAGAGCCCTCATTTTAATTGAATTACCTCTTTAACGGCCCTATCACCAAATCCAGACACGTTCTCAGGTACTGGGTTAGGACTTCAACATGTGGATGAGGGGGTGTATGCAGTCCATCATAACTAGTTTCTTATTGGTGACCCAGCTTCTTCCTGGCCCTCAGGACAGTGCATCAGTCTAGGCCTGATCAGGAGAGAGAAATCACACAGGAATTGGAACAGACTGAGTTTAATACAAGGAAGTAGCAACTATGACAGGGGATTGGAGCCACGAGGGATTGGCTGGTAAGAAGTAAAGAGAACTCTAAGGACTAAGGAAGGACCAAATATAAGAAGCAGTCAAGTTGGGCACAGCGGTTTACACCTGTAATACCAGCCCTTTGGAGGATTGCTTGGGCCCAGGAGTTTGAGACCAGCCTGGGCAACATAGTGAGACCCTGTCTCTACAAGAAAAAATTTAAAAACATAGCCAGTAGCATGGGACCTGTGGTCCTAGCTACTCAGGAGGCTGACTTGGGAGGATTGCTTGAGCTAGGGAGGTTGAGGCTGCAGTGAGCCATGATCACGCCACTGCACTCCAGCCTGGGCAACAGAGGGAGACCCTGTCTCAGAAACAACAACAAAAAAAAGCAGCCAAACTCCTAAGATCTAAGGAAGCACCCAAGGAAGAAGCTCCCACCTCACAGACTGTGAGATCCAGATTCTTGCTAGAGACAGCAGAGAGGGTGCTGTAGTTTTGTGCTAGTGAAACTCGCTGAAATCTTGCGTCCACTGTAGCAACCACATTCCTCTTGGAACCAGATTTTCCCCTTGAACATCAGGACCCATCACTGCAGCTACTGGATCAACCCTCTTGTTTTACCTGTTGATTCAGTGGCATAAGGAACCCAAAGTGACCAGGAAGCAGTCTTAACTTCTCTGTCTCCTGGTGGAGGCACTCTCCCTTTGAGTACTAATGTCTCCAGGCCAGCAAAGCTCAAAGTGATCAGGACGGGAAACAAAACTGCTGTGAGTGAGTTATTAAATGTACTAGTGAGAGAAGCACTCTCACTTCTCATAGCCCATAGACGATGCTAGGCAGGGAAGGTGAAACCCTCTAGAATACGAGTCCTGTCGGGCAGAACCTCTGCCCCTTCCACAATGGAGGGGGTCCAGTGTAACCAACCTGCCACCAGGTGGCTAGCCAGTTTCCTTGGGAAATGGTGCCATAGCAGGGACTTGACATTGGTCTCTGTTGTTGGCAGACTGAATCTGAGCAGTGGTGTTAGCCAAGTCCACCTTGGGAAGGGGAAATCCATGTGGTCTATTGAGACCACGCATAGACCCCATTCCTGCCACCATTCTTTCCACCATCTCTTACTCCAGATAGCCAAATATACTGCTCAAATTTCTATCCACTGGAGGACTTTCTTCAACACTGCCCTTCAGAGTCATCCCTGAGTGGGGCTGCCATCTGCAGCTTGTCACTCTTGGGTGGCATCAGCAGATTGTACAGATCCATCCATAAGTCTTGCTTGAGTTTCTTCTTCCTCAGTAGACTGACCCTAAAGAACCTAAAGAACATGCAGAAAGCCATAGGCAGGGATTGAGGGAGAGGAAGCAATGCAACTGAACCTGATATCAAGGGAACCTGAGCCACCTGCTCCTGCAGCTTAGCTGTCCCTTCCCCACTGCCTGAGCTCCGCCTCTTATCTGCCACTTCCACCTAATGGCAAGTCCAGCTTATGACTAGGTGGATCTGACAATACAGATTGTTTTGGGAAGCTCATGGTTAGGTGTTCAGTCTTTACCAAAGCCCAACAGCAAAGCTAGAGGCTGTTTCTCAAAATGAGAGTGATTGGCTCCAGGAGAGGGTATAGACTGGCTCCAAAATCCTGGTGGTCCAGCTGCGATGGTTCCTATTAGTGCCTTCCAGAGGCTCCGCAGCTCATGTGTATTGGCCATCAACACTCCAACCATCAAGCGACTTCCACCTCAGCTGCTAATTGCAAGTGGCATGAGTGACTGTGCCAGGAATCACCTAGCAGCCCTGTCAAGCCCTGGCCTTGTGACATGTGATAAAGCTCAGTGGCTGTGTGGCAACAGCCAAACAGAGTAGCCTCCTCCCTGGTTTCTCTGCATACTTGGGTCCTCTCCAAGCTGGTGTTCATGTTTCACTCAGAGTGGGGTTTTCAAAACACCAATTTAATTTAATACACCTCAGTGGCTCCATGCTGCTCTCAAGGCTGAGTTCAACGCCTTTAGGGTGGCTCTGCCCTGTGGGCCTCTCCCATTTCCCCAGCATTTGCCTCCGGGATCTGGTCACAGCCCCTGGCAGTGCTGTCTCTCTCCCATCCCTCACCCTTTTCCCCAGCCCCCCTCCTCCTCATCCTGCAGGCTGGGCTCAAAGGCTGCTCCTTGGGGGAGCCTCCAGGTCATGTGCCTGGCCCAAAGCGCCACCAAACCATGGGCTTCATCTTCCTGATCACGACATCGGGTGTAAATGTATGCTTTTCATAGGATTTAATTTATTAATGTCTTGTCTCTGAAAAATGTATAGAGTCCACCTGAGAAGGCTTTGCAGGTATTCTGCTGTTCTATCCCTATTCCCTGGCACAGTTCTGGGTGCACAAGTTATTTTTTGTTGGTTTGTTTTTGTTTCAATGAATGAATGAAGAAATGGGCGGAAGGGAGATTGGGTGGGATAGATGGGATAGATGGTTGTTCCTGCCAACCAATGTCTTGTTGCTTTTTCTACATCTGCAGGGGCAGCAGATTGGGGCCCTGGAGTGGGCAGGGAACGGGATTAGGGAGGGGTGGGGGAGAAGAGGAGGAGACCAGGGATTCCTCCCCTCTGGGCCCCATTTGCTCTGCCCAGAACAAAATTCTACCTACTTGGAAAGTTTTCTGCTGGGAAAACTTGTCAACAAAGCAAGAAACTTGAGGATTTCGAAATCCTGGTTGGCTATCAGGAACTGACAGATGCCTGGCTCCTTGGGGCCTTATTTTTAGTTTCTGGATGTTTTACTATATTTGGTGATTTTTCAAAACTGGGAAAAATCTTTGTGGGTGCTATCTTTGTGGGTCAGGACACAACCAGAGGAAAGTGAATACGGGAGGGGTTGGGCTGGGGTGGGTGCCCAGGCCGAGGCCCCCTCAGTGCAGGCAGCTCGCCAGCCGAGGTGTTTCTAAGAGATTTTGACCCTGGTATAACTTCACAGCTGGCCTCGCCACCTTGAAGGCCCAGGGCCCTGTGCCTGGCCCCGCCCTGGAAGCCCTGCCTGGGTCTCCTGAGCACTGTGCCGGGGCCTCTCCCTGTGCTTCAGTTCAGCAGCGCTGGCTGAGCAATGCCTCCTCACTGGCTCGCCTACGTGAACAGCCCAGAGATCGGAAGGTGGTGGCTTCAGGTGCAGTTGCAGGGCTGATGCCCTTCCAGGTTTTCTTTACTCTCTCTTCAGCCCTCAGCCAGGATTTCCCCTGCTGGCTTCCTTCCATGGCTCCTCATGGTGATAAAATGGCGCAACAGCTCCCGGGCTCACACCTTTGCAGCTTCAGAGATGGAGGAGGAGGGAGCATCTTTCCCAGCCTTCCCAGCAAAGGTCTCCCTGGGCCTGAATGACTGTAATCCGGTCATGTGCCCGCCCCTCCACCAATCACTATGACCTGAGGAAGGCAATGCACCCGTTGGCTTAGGCCTGGCCTTGCTCTTCTCTCTTGGAGGTGAGGGCCAACTCCAAGGCTTCATGGATGGAGAGTGGAGGAGGGTTCCCCCAGTGAGAGTGGGGACTACTGCCAGGAGAAGAGGGAGGAGGCTGGGGAGGCAGAAGACTGGTGCTCAGTCAGGAGAGCGGACTTCCTCCTTACCCTCGTGGTGCCCAAAGCCACGAGCGAGAGAGACATTCCTGGGGGCTGTTTATCTCAGGCAGAGGGATGGGATAGACACGGATCTTTCAACCCTGAAAGGTTTGATTATGTTCAAAGCTGGAAAGAGAGCTCAGCAGGGGGTATCTGTGCACAGGTTGAAGAGTAAGAGCAAAGGCAGGAACAGCAGGGTCTGCTGAGCTTGAGAGAAGCTGGGTTTCCTGCTTGAGGAATAGAGATAAAAAAGAGGTGTGCAGGACTGGCAGGGAGGCCAGTGCTAAGACTGATGGCCCTCCATGGCCAGGCAGCAGATGGGGTGCATGGGAGGCAATGGGGGTCCACTGAGTGCTGCCACTCCTGCTCAAAGATGGCTGCCCCCACCGCTGGTGCTGTGCAGGTGGAGGCTGACTCCCTTCCACGGCCACACAGGGCCTTCCTGATAGGCCCACGCCTGGTACACAGCACCTTTGTCAAGACCTTTCAGCTCTGGCCAAAGCCAAAAAACACCCACGTGTTCCCCTTCTAGATCCCTGAGATGTTCCCTGTGAGTGGTGGGGGTATGGGCGGGGTGGGGAGAGTTTCTTCTTGGTACCATTGTCTTGGCCTCACTCAGGCCACTGAGCTGGCCCACACATGACCAGCAATTTCCTCTCCAGGAATGGCTGGCCTTAGGTAGGCAGCTAACCCAAGGGATTGGGGCCCAGGTGAAAGGACCAGAGGGCTGGGGTAGGGCCCAGTACTTGCTTTGGGCTGGCAGCAGTGCCTCTGGGCTTGGGGGCTTGTCTGGGACAGAGAAGGTTAATGAGGGCAATGAACAGATCAAAGAACCACCTTTGGAGGAGGGCAGAACTGGGTCGGAGAGGACCTCTGAAGTAGGTGTCAAAGCCTTACTCATGCTAGACAACCCTGCCTGGAATGTGTCTGCCAGGAAATTCAGGGCTGGTGACTGGGATCAAAGGCTCCACAGTGATCTGAACACACAGCAGACACGTCCCGCACCAAGGAAGGCTGTGCTCACTCCTGTTATATTCACAGTTCCAGGGAAAGTCCCAGCCCTCCACTGCATCCCCACAAGTACAGTCCCCAGCCTGTGCCCTGAGGTGGCTTCCCGCATTGCCGCCGTCCATCAGGGCTTGTTCTCACTGCTTTCTGCTGTTTCCACAGACTTGAATTTCCTGACAGCAGGAACTGCGGTGTCTTCCCTGTGGACTCACGATGCGCTGTGCCTGGGTGTGGAAGGTGTTTAATAAACAGGCAATGGCACCTGCCTTGCCTAGACCTGGGAACAAAGAGCTTGGAAGGCATGGAGAGTAAAGGTCAAAACCCCACTGGAAGCAGATATGCAATGATTAGGGCTCAGGGAGGGCAAAGGAGCTTGGGGGGCAGCCGTGAACTTGAAGGACAGTTTTGGCTTCTTGAGGGTTCAGGGCCATGGGGCACAGGTTGGAAACAGCAGGGTCCCTAGAGAGTGCAGAGAGGTCTCCACCTCCCCAGGGCAGGGCGTGGTCATGTCAAAGTCCAGGTCTGTGGGCCTCAGCTGTCTTCAGGCATCTCCTTCTGTGGGTTCCTGGAAGGCCACTGCCTCCCACCTTCCGGACCTGACAGGGGCCTGTGAAGGGTGTGAGTGGGGCTCACAAGCTGTCTTTGGTCCGGTCCAGAAAGGCTAGGGGTCACGTGCAGGCTTCTTAGGAGTGCCAAGGGGAATTAGGCCAGGGACATGCATTGTGCCCGTTCCCAGCACCCAATTCAGTGCACTCGGTGTGCTCAGTGCACTCGGTGTGCTCGTTACTTGATACATTCAGTTTTGGGGGCAAACCATGTGGAGAGTGAGGCAGAAATAGGAACATGTCTTTGGGGCTATGAAGGAAATGACAAGGGAACAGCTGCCCTTCCAAGGAGCTTCCTCAGTGAAGGCCAGAATGAGCTGGAGGCTGCGGTGTGGCCCTGTTGCCCCTTGGTGGTCAGTGGGGGACACAGCCCTCGGACGCACACACAGGTCTCCCAGGAAACCTCTTCTGCAGCCGAGAAACCTGGGACCTCCTAAATGTGGCCCAATGGCTTGGACTGCCCCTCCTCACCAGTCGGTCCCCTCCTCAGCCAGCTGGTCCCCACACTGGGGGGGTTACCGGGAAAACTGAGGACCAGCACAGATTTGTTTCCAAGATGTGGAAACTCCTTCTGAAATGTCTGTTCACTCTCTGATGGCTTATGGGTGTGAGTCATTTCTATAGAAAGGGGACAGATCCAGGCACACATCAGTGGCTAGGAAGGAGGGACACCCATGTTTATTAAGAGACGAGTATCAGGAGAGAGATCCAAGATGGCCATGTAGCAGCAGCTCAGGATTGTAGCTCCCAGTGAAAGCGCAGAGAGCGAGTGGATGCTGCAATTGCAGACGAATTTTTGATGCCCACAGACTGGGAGATTCCCGGCGAAGGAGCCACCTGGGTCGCCAGTGCGACTCTTTTGGCCGGCACGGCACTTCTCAGTGCCGAGTGTACGGGACTGGGTGCCCAAAGGCTCCGCTGGTCCCATCCCCACAAGGAGAACAGCAATTGGAAGCGCTGAGGAGAGAGCAAGCACAGCTGAACCCGGGAAGGCCCAGCTCTGTGGGGAAGGAGCGCCTCCGGAAGGAAAACTAAGAAACAGAAAAAACTTCATCACCAACAAGTCGGACGTCCACTCAGAGACCCAATCTGAAAGTCGGCAATTACAAAGACGACAGGTGGATAAATCCACAAAAATGGGAAGAAACCAGTGCAAAAAGGCTGAGAACACCCGAAATCAGAATGCCTCTCCCCCTACAGGGGATCGCAGCTCCCCTTCAGCAAGAGAACAAGGCTTGACGGAAGATGAGTGTGATGAACTCACAGAATCAGGCTTCAGAAGGTGGATCATAAGAAACTTCTGTGAGCTAAAAGAACATGTTCTAACCCAATGCAAAGAAACTAAGAACCTTGAAAGAAGATTTAACGAAATGTTAACGAGAATGGACAACTTAGAGAAGAACATAAGTGAATTGATGGAGCTGAAAAACACAACACGAGAACTTCGCGAAGCATGCACAAGTTTCAACAGCCGAATTGACCAAGCAG
>PVKP010037001.1:0-21942 GCA_004027715.1 Plecturocebus donacophilus | reverse complement strand
TCCAAAAACATACCAAAAGGTAAAGAGCATCACCATAATGAAGAATCTACATCAACTAATGGGCAAAACAGCCAGTTAGCATTACCAGAAGCTGTGATTTTCGTCTCTGATAAAACAGACTTTAAATCAACAAAGAACACAAGAAACAAAGAGGGACATTACATGGTGGTGAAAGGATCAATGCAACAAGAAGAGCTAATGATCCTAAATATATATGCACCCATTACAGGGGCACCCAGATACATAGGGCAAGTTCTTAATGACTTACAAAGAGACTTAGACTCCCACACAATAATAGTGGAAGACTTTAACACTACACTGTCAATATTACACAGATCAACGAGATAGAAAATCAACAAGGATATCCAGGACTTGAACTCAGACCTGGAACAACTAGACTTAACAAATATTTACAGAACTCTCCTCCCCAAATCCACAAAACATACATTTTTCTCAGTATCACATTATATCTATTTTAAAAGTGACTACATAACTGGAAGTAAATCACTCCCCAGCAATTGCATAGCATTTCACAGGTTTAAATCAAATATTGGTTGTCTGCTTATTTGTTATTTTCATCCCCTATTCCTTCCTGTCTCCATTGTTAAGCACAATTATTGGCATAAAAGAGGTTTTTAATACCCATTTTTAGACTGTATTCTAGCCTGGGCAATAAAACAAGAATCCCATTCTCTTTCCCTCTTTCTCTTCCTCTTTCTTTCTCTCTTTCATTCTTTTTTTTTCTTTCTTTTGCTGTTTCTCTCTCTCTCCGTTTCTTTTTCTAAAATCTCTTCCTCTTTCTCTCTTTCATTCTTTTTTTCTTTCTTTTGCTGTTTCTTTCTTTCTCCTTTTCTCTCTTTTTCTAAAAATCTCTTCCTCTTTCTCTCTTTCATTCTTTTTATTCTTAAAAAAAAAAAATTGGTAAAGGAGCTCAATGGATATTTTTCAAAAGAAAACAAATGGCCAGAAGGTATATGAAAAAATGCTGAATATCACTAATCATCAGGGAAATGCAAATTAAAACCACAATGAGATATTACTTCACACCTGTTAGAATGACTATTATGAAAAAGATAAAAGATAAGTGTTGGCGAGGATATGGAGAGAAGGGAATCCTTGTACACTGTTAGTGGAAATGTAAATTAGTACAGTCATTGTGGAAAATACTAGGGAGGTTCTTCAAAAATTTGAAAATACAGCTACTATATGATCCAGCTATCTCATTTTTCGATATGTATTCAGAAGAAATGAAATCTGTATGCTGAAGATCTATCTGCACTCCCATGTTGGCTGAAGCATAATTCAAAATAGCCAAGATATAGAAACAACCTAAGTGTTCATCAATGGATGAATGGTCTATATGTACAATGAAATACTATTCAGCCTTTTAAAAAGAAAGAAATCTTATTATTTAGGACAGCATACATGAATCTGAACATTATAGGAAGTGGAAAAAAAGACAAAGAAAGACAAATACTGCATGATGTCATACATCGGATCTAAAAAAGTCAAACTTATAGAAGCATAGTGTGGTTACAGGAGCCAAGTGGGGTTAGGGCAATGAGGAGATGTTGGTCAAATGGTACAAAGTTTCAGTTAGAAAGGGTACAGAAGGCTGATCTATTAGACAGTGTGGTGACTATATTTAATAACAATATATTGTATACTTTAAAGTCGCTAAGAGATTAGATCTTACATGTTCTTACAAAAGTATGTGAAGTGATGGATACATAAATTAGCTTGATTTAACTATTTAACAACATATATCAAAACATCATGTTATACACCATATATGTATAATTTTTGTCATCTGTATCTTAAGAAAAAGATAAGAATCAAGCAAAAACCTTAGTCTTTAAGAAAAAAAAATTATCATTATAGTGTAAGGTTTCAGTTTATCACCAGAAAGAAAGATTTAGGCAAAACTTTTACTTAGCTCTGGAATATCTTTTTATCAA
The DNA here is from genome assembly GCA_004027715.1 of Plecturocebus donacophilus. NCBI lineage: Eukaryota > Metazoa > Chordata > Mammalia > Primates > Pitheciidae > Plecturocebus > Plecturocebus donacophilus. Next base: position 19,984 of record PVKP010037001.1, on the reverse strand, counting down.
GATAAGGAGATGAAAAATAAATTCTTCATGGAAACCAATTTCAAAAAGCTATATCACTCTTTCACAGGAAATACTGTTTCATACCATTATATGTAATAAGAATTGATTGTCACCAAATTAATTTGGCAACATATTTGCAATAATTACTTCTGACACTCTCACAAGCATCAAAATGATTAACAAATATTTCTCAAATGTAGCAAAGATAATTGTAATAAGTGATTTTTCACTATATTTCTTTATTATTTGATAAGCGTAGCAAAATGCCAGATGATTCTCATTCCATAGAAGTAAATTGGCAGGTGACAAATAATCTTTACAAAGTTATTGAATCAATGTCAGAATCAGAGTAAAAAAAAATGTGGTGAACTTGCTATGAGTAGAGTAACTGATTGTTTCTGAAGTCATTGCTTTCTGAGTATGAGGTTTAAATAAGTAATATAATTATAAGGGTTAGAGAAATGGCCTCAAAATTAAAAGCCAAGATTGGTATGCATTCTGAATAGAAACCAGAGGAAACTGGAGAAACCACCCGCACTACAGAAACATCCAGCTTTTGATTACTCATAATCATAACCATTTGATTGCTATTTGATAGAAATAGTCTTTTACAGCAAGTCAATTTGATGAAAAATTCCCGTCACATTGAGTATTTCTTTCAGGACACATGGCTTTGATGACTTTGATCCCCTTTCTCTTTCTTTTTGTCTTGGTGGCCATGATGCAATAATCTGTAAGAATAGGGAGATGATGAGGCTGAATAGAGCAGCTGTATGATTGACCATCACAGTGGTCAGAATCCAGAGGACCCAATCAGTTCACTGGGGTGAGGATTAGCACACGGGAGCTGCTGATTGATGGGCACCGCCTCTCCTCGGCTCCCACACAACACGACTGGTCCTGCAACCATGACATCTGAAACACGAGATTGTAGAATGAACATGACTTGAAGTGAGGGTGCTTTCCTGAGGGAAAGAGAAAATTAGGGAGAAAGAAAAAAAAAAAAGGCTTGATTATAAGTACTATTATTAGGACCATGATAGCCACAGCTCAAGCTGAAGGATAAAAGGTATTTAGTTGTTTTTTTGTTTTTTTTTTTAAACATGTGAACACGGCAGATGCAGCTTTGACTTGCCTCCGCAATAGCCTTTATTCAGTGTAAGTCTAGCCTCCTTATATACTTAGCAATTTAAATGTGTTGAGTAAGATTCTTCAAAGAAAAGGATACTTAGTACGGGAGAATATTAATACACACATTTTCTAAAGGTTATGGGGGAAAAAGATAATGTAGCAATTATATGTTCTGAACTAGTACAAGTCTAAAGTTAAGCTCAATGCAGTTTATCTTTTTGTTAAGAATTCAATGCTTGGCACACGTTAGGAAAAATTGCGTTATTTCAGGTCAGTACCTCCTCGGAAATTGTTTTCCCAGCCCCACCCACTTTCTCTATTCCCGAATACCACACATTTCGTAAATGGAGAATTCTCTTATTCTCATTAAATCAAACTGGTCAACACACAAAGTTAGCATTTCTACTGTGTTTGTCTAATCACTCCTTTCTGGTGTGAGCTTTAATATGTGGGAAGCAGAGAGGAAGGAGCTTAGATTTTGGAGTCAGTGAAAGGAGAAGGAAGTCAGCAAAACAAAATTTTGCTTTCTTTAATTTTTTCTAAGTATATGATTTTTGGTATTGTTTTAAGAAGGCAAAGGACTGATACCATAAAAGTCCATTTGAATACTTTAATTCTAACCATATAATTTCTAGATCTACCAAATGCTAATCAATGTTGGGAATAAATTCATAAAATAAGGGAGTAAACTCCTAGAGATGAGAATATTTTTTAGCACAAAAAAGGGATTTTTAAGGTATAACTTGAATATGTCTGCAGCATCATTTTTTTTTTTTTTTAAACTTGGGAAATGAAATTCTCTGGAATTGGTTACAGAGGAGCGGCTTATATGCAAAGTAAGTCAAGATTGTTTCTCAATAATTTTCTAAATGTTATTAATAAATGGAACACACAAATGGAAAAAAATGGTCCTTATCTTCTCAGATCAACTCCTCAGATATACCAAATTTTCCACTGGCAAGAAGCCATTCTGGCTGGGCAAAGATATCACGCCTGTAATCTCAGCAATTTGGGAGGCTGAGGCAGGAAGATCACTTGAGCCCAGGAGTTTGAGACCAGCCTGGGCAAAATAGAGAGACCCCATCTCTCAAAAAAAAAAAAAAAAAAGACTGCCGCAGAACAGTCGTGACAGCAGTGGGAGGAACACAGTGCAAAAGTGAGAGAGGCAATGAGTAACAAGGCTTTGTGCAAACCTAGAGGCTGTGTTAAGAATTATTTTGCTTTTGTTTTAGAGTTAGTTTTAGTTGTTGTTTTTTAAATTCAAGAACACTAGGATACTGTTTAACATTTTTTGTTTGTGTTTTAAGGAAAATAAGGGTCAGATTTGGGTTTTGAAAAGATAACTCTGCTGATGCTGAGATAGATAATTCATTAAAAGGGAGCAAGCGCATCTAAGGGAAGAGTACTTGGGATATTATAATAACCAAGGAGGAGGATGTTGCATGCTTGGACTAGGCTGGTGGCAGGAGAGACAGAGAGAAGGGAATAGATTTGAAAAATACCTAAGACATAAATTAGTAGGCTTTGGAGCTGGAGTTGATATAAGATTGTGGGAAGACTTCAAGGGCAAATTAGAGGTGCTTATGATTTTGAAGAGGGACTGTCAGATGAAGTTTGAAGGTGGGGATGGAGAAAGATCTTGAGTGTAGGTCTAGACAACTTGATATTGAGATGCCAGAAAGGTTCAAAGAAGAATTACAGAGCAGGGATTTGTTTATACTCATCTGGAACTTAGAGAAATAATCCAAATCAAAGATAATGCTTGTGATTCAAGTCCTATAGACTAATCATAGCAGTGGGAATGAATGATACAATCCATGGAGTGAGGAGAGAAGAGGGCCACCACATATTGAGAAACTTCATTACTTCATGCCTGGATCAAAAGCGAATGAATATGGGAAAAAGTCTGAGGAGAGGCACCCAGATACATAGGAAGGAAACTATTACTTACCAGAAAACAAAAGAAAAGAGTATCTTAAAAAGTGGCAAGAAGTCAAAATGTCAAACACATCTGAGAAATCAAGATTCGATAGTGTGCACTGGATTTACTGACATATATAGTCCACTCGTGGCCTTGGGGAGAGGGAGAAGAGATTCATTTATGACATGGATTGTTGGATGAGGTAAATTCTAAGGTCCCTTTCAACTTCAAGATTTGCCAGATTTTTGTCATGGAAAGATACATTTCCAAATGATTTTATGGTAAGATTTTTAAGTCATCTGCCCCTTCAAAAAATATTTTCTTAATTTGAGACAATATTTATTAGAAAAAAGTGCAAATTTGTGTAAGAATATTCATAACTTTTCAAAGACAATGGTAAAAGTGAAAAAAAATAATACCTTTTGTTTTCATGTTAATAAAATCTCCAGCTGGGCTACTTCTTCCTGTAAACAAGAATTCACACAATGTTCAAATTGTAATCCAATTCCAATCTGCATTGGATTAGAGGATTGATTACATACAAGAGGAGCAGCTTGTATGTAAACTAAGTGAAGATGAAGATTTGACCAGTTCTTGCTCATAAGAAATGCAGGAAGACCCAGGGATCAGGGTCATGGAATTTCACTGTTGAGGGAAGCTGAATGAAGATGATTTTAAACATCTGTATCCTTTACTTGATCTGGGAAATCAATGGAACATCAAATTCTGGTCACTGTACTAAATTACAATTCTTAAGAAATGAAAGACAGTTTCGCAGTGATACATTTGGCTAAAGCTTGGAAAACCTTAGTAACATTTTGGACATTATCAGAGATTGTTTTCCATTGTTAAATGGCAGCCTGGGTCTATTCTTGGTTTGGTAACTGATTGGAGGCCTGATTTGCAATATGGCTTCCACCATGCTCTATGCTATAATTTCTCTGCCTATAAAATATGTTACTTATAATAATCTCAATTGCAGAGTCCTGTGGATGCAGTTATATCAGTGATGGCCAAACATAAATAGTTGTAACAATTCAAAGTCTGTCTTAAAACATAACTATCTATAATTCTCTTTTCTAGGTTGACACTCGACATTCTTAGAGTGTCAGGTGGCTGTATTATAGTTGTTTTCTCTAGGGCTTGTTCAAAATACCTCCAGAATTTCTGGATCTTCAGTTCAACGAGGGGCCCTTACAAGTAAAATGGTTATTCTGTCTTTCTACTGAGGGTGATTATCACAACCTGTACCTGCTCTGTGAATAGCAAGTCAATAATGGGAGTGGCTTTTCACTCTCCACTTTGGGCCATTGCTAGCTGTCCTCAAGGGAGCTTTGGCTGAGAGGACTTGCATGGGTTTACTTCTCTTTGTCTTGGCTACTCCCTGTGATTTCCCTCATCAGTGGTATCTTCAATCTGTACTCTCAGCAGTTTTTTCTCCTACAGTTTCCAGCAGAACCTCTGGGCAACTGTCTGTGGCAGTGTCAGCCTTGCTTTTAGCAGCTTCTCAAATTAGCAGTTTACTCTCAGAGTCAGCTTCCCTCAATTGTGAGATCCCATGACCCTGATTCCTGGGTCTTCCTGCATTTCCTATGAGTGAGAACTGGTCAAACCTGTTGTGTTTGCTGCTCTCGGTCTTCCCTAGTAGTTACTTTCACTGCCAGCCTCTGCAGGGTCTCTGGCATCCCTGGCTCCCTGCATGGCAGTTCCTGGCTAAATCCTAACCAGCTAGGTAACTCAGAATCACTCTCAGTTATATCTGGAAGTTTTAACAAAAGGGTCCTTTCAGAGCTCTTGAAATGGCTTTAATGGGTATATTCTCTTGAAAATAGCCCTTCCAAGTTACTCATTGAAAATCATCCTAGAGGTAAGGAGCAAAAGTACCTTCAACACTTCCTTACATAGTCACTCTCCTGATTTTCCTATTACACTTACCTGTGTTCTAACATTAGTTTACTCAGGGCAAGTTTTCTTAATCATCAATATTCTCTCAAAAGGCAGAGTCTGGATCACTTCTAGGCAGTATCCCTGTTCAACACAGAGAGGCCTTAAAAACTGTCCCAGCAAGAGCATCTGTTTCACCGGCCATTTGCTAATAACACATGAAGTGGCTTAGGAAGAGTTCCGGATATTCGGCAGTGCAATGCAAGAAAGACAGCCTAGCATTGCAGCTGAATATGATATCTGACATTAGAATAACCTGTACTAAGTTTCTACCTCTTTTACTTACTGAGCATGTAACTTTGGGGAAGTGACTTTACCTTACCAGGTTCTAATAACCTCGTCTGCAAAATGAGGTAATACCTATCTTACATGGATGTTACTGATAGCCTATAGTAAGGAGTCCATACATTTTAATATTGTAAGTTTTCCTACACTACTTGCAGTTGGGCAGGAAAAATAGACTTTGTTATCAAAAACTATTCCAATCTTCCTCATGAGCCAAAAAATGAATCTAATAAACCAACCTGGTAACTTTAGTCCAAGGCAATTCACATGGTCCCTTTAGGTAATGCTTGATTTCCCTTGATAAAAATAATCAGTCTCTCAGAGTTCCACTCTCTTCCCTGCAACCCTCTGAGATGGCATCAGATATATGAAGGTGGTAAAACTAATTATGTCCTCATCACAGTAGAGAAGAAAAGGTCCAGAGAGCCATATGACGTTCTTGTGCTTTTCTCTGGTCTCCATGGTGATCACTTTCTGGATCCTGTTTGTCCTCCTGACATCCTAGCTCAGGTCTAGGCATTTTCTGGTCTTTCTCTAAGTTTCATTATTTCCCTGTGGAGCACTCCATACAAGTCAGCCTTTCCTTGGATCTTGTTTGCACTCTGGACCCCTCCAATGACATCTGGGCTTAAACTTAGAAAAGGGACCTGAATGTCTTCTTCCTTGTCTCTCAAGGTCATAAAAGACAGACTTCTGTACCTACTCTAGATTCTGCCTTCCTTGTTCACAGATTCAGTCTTGTGACTAAAATCTAATGCCAGGTTTGATGTAGATATCAAAGTGAAATTTACTTATTGGTAAAGGAACCCATATTGGGAGGTGTCTTAGTCCTTTTACATTGCTATTTTAAAAATCTCTGGCCAGATGTAGTGGGTCATTCCAGCACTTTAGGAGGCCAAGAAAAGCAGGTCGCTTGAACCCAGGAACTCAAGACCAGCCTTGGTAACATGGCAAAACCCCATCTTTACACAAAAAAGATACAAAAATTAGCTAGGTGTGGTTGTGCACACCTGTAGTATCAGCTACTCAGGAGGCTGAGGTAAGAGGATCTCTGGAGCCAAGGAGGTCAAGGCTGCAGTGAGCCGTGATTGCACCATTGTGTTCCAGCCTAGGTGACAATGCAAGACTCTGTTTTTGTTTTTTCAAATAAAACACCAATAAAAAACTTGAGACTGAGTAATGTATAAAGAAAAGAGGTTTATTTGGATTATGGTTTTGCAGGCTATACAAGAAGCACAACACCAATACCTGCTTCTAGTGAGGGCTTCAGGGAGCTTCCACTCATGGTAAAAAGTGGAGGGGAGCAGACATCACATGACAAGAGAAGAGGAAAAAAGGAGGAGGAGAGGTGTCAGACTCTTTTTAACAGCCACATCTCATGGGAACTAAGAGTGAAAACTCACTCAATCCCTCCAGAAGAGCATCAAGCCATTCATGAGGGATCTGGCTCCAAGACCCAAACTACTCCTACTGGGATTCCTTCCAACACTGAGGATCTAATTACAACATGAAATTTGGAGGGGACAAATATCGAAACTATATCAGGAGATATTTCAAAATATTAAATCTTTTTTACTCTTTTCCTATTAAACTTTCAATTTTCCATATCAAATTTCCAAAAAGGTGGATCTTAGGTCTCTAAAGCAGAGCTATTTCTCTGTTCATCTCTGCTTCCTTCTAACTTGATCAGATAATTCTGGATATCAATGGGAAGGTCCATACCCTACCATAAAAGTCATTACATCCTAGAATATTAATTCTTTCCCAGCACTGAGCCCATTCCTCTTACAGCGGAAAAATGGTGACATCTGGAAGAAGCTTCTTGAGGACTGGGTACTAACAATAGGGGAGAGGAGCGGTATCTCACCTAAAGGCAACAGGAACTGTAATCTGGCTGCTAGCTTTTTCCAGGACTTCCTTTCTCCCTTTGTTTCTAAACTGAGAGAAATGAGTTTCTAAACTGAGAGAAATGGCTGAACTGATCTGAGTACCTCAGGTTTACATGATTCCTGCCTTGATGTCTACATTATTAATTATGGATTTTCTTACTGAGTTGACTAATACATTTTTAAAAATGATCACTGGTCTCAACTTCATGTCTCAAGTTTTCATAGAATTAGGCTTCCCTCTGTTGAGTCAAAGGAGGGAGATTAAAGATGACTTTTCATTACTCCACCCTTTCTTCCTTCAACCGACTATCCCTTATCTGCCGGAGCATTACATTTCTTAAGCAGAGCTACTACCTTGATCTCAAGGTGACTAAGATTTGAAATCAGTTCAAAGCGCAGATATTTTCTGCACACAGATATTTTCAAAAGAATAAATTCAACAGGTTTCTGCACTATGAAATTTCTGTTTTCTCCCAAGTATTATTATTTTTTTCTTTCCTACTCACTTTTGTTGGGTTTTTATTTTTTTCTTGTGTTCAAGTGTATACACTTGAGATCAGAAGTCAAACACTGTTGCTTAGTACGTGAATCAATGGGTATTTCACTTGGTTTCCTAATGAGATTCACTCAGGTCTAGGATAGAATTTTGAAAGCCACCTGCTGTTCAGTTCATTTGCAAAAGTCTAAGTAGTTCCCTGCCAGCAAAATTTAACAGAACTCTCCAAAATGCTGGGAACATTTTTATTAATAGTTTTGATGGGGAAGTCAACTTGTAGCATTCCTGACATATGTCTAATAAGGCCACCAGAAATGAGGCGATGGCTTTTTCTCCTTATTTCTTGATGTTTTGGCAAGAATGCCATGGGTGTCACTTTGATTGAGTCAAAGAGGTGAGGTATAGAAAAACCTCACTGATTGTATAGTTAACCTTGAACCAAGTAATGACCCTCAGGCCAAGTTCATGAAAAGGTCAACTGATAGTCATGACCCCACTTATTCTACATGTGGAGTACAGTCAAGTATGGCTCTCACAGCCAAATGTTGCTTGTGAATGAGAACAAATTGTAAAAGACATAAACTCAGAACACAGACCTAATTTCCTTCCCAGTATCTGCTTCCATCTCCAGGAACAGAGGAGATAAAACATGTAGACTAAAGTGCAAGTACTTCTTAGGAATATAAAAATTCATTTCCGATAGTGGGCATGCTGCCAGATAATGCTCTGAAATATTTATCTATGCATTTCCATTTTCCACTACCTAGTCAGAGTCATACAGTGCCTCAAGGCAAAGCATAAATAAAAATAAATAATGAGCTAAATTTAAAATAAGACAATGAAAAGTAGGAAATAGTCTGTCTTTGTCTATTTTGTGTGGTTGCAATAGAATACCACAGACTGGGCAATTTATAAAGAGAAAGGGTTTGTTTGACTCATGGTGTAGAGACTGGAAATCCAGTTCAAGGGAAGGCATCTGGTGAGGGCCTTCTCACTGCATCATCCCACAGCAGAAGGTGAGATAGCAGGAGAAAGGGGACCACACTTCATCCTTTTATCAGGAACCCATTTCCACAACAGCAACATCAATCTTCATGAGACCAAAGGTCTCATGACACAAGAACCTCTTATTACACCTGCCTCCCCACACTGTTGTATTGGGATTAAGTTTCTGATATGGTTTCAATATTTGTACCCTCCAAATGCCGTGTTGAAATGTGATCCCCGATGTTGGAGGTGGGGTCTAGTGGGAGGGATTGGATCGTGGGGATTCATCCCTCATGAAAGGCTTAGCACCATCCTCTTGGTGATGAGTGAGTTCTTGCTCAGTTAGTTCATGGGTTGAGGAGTCTGGGACGTTTCTGTTCTCTCTCTCTTGCCACATGGCATGCTGGCTCCCCTTCACCTTCCACCATAGTTGTAAGTTTCCAGAGGCCCTCACCAAAAGCAGATGGCCACAGCATGCTTCCTGTACAGCCCCCAGAACCATGAGCCAAAAAAGAACCTCTTTTCTCTACAGATTACCTAACCTTGGGTATTCCTTTATAGTGAAGCAAGAATAAACTAATCCAGAAAATTGATACTGAGGAGTGGGGTATTGATATAAAGATTTCCAAAGATGTGGGAGTGGCTTTAAAACTGAGTAAGGGGCAGAGGTTGGAGAAGTTTGGAGGGCTCAGAAGAAGATAGAAAATTCAGGGAAAGTTGAAAACTTCTTAGAGAGAGGTTAAATGGTTGTGGCCAAAGTGCTGATAGAAATATGGACACTGTGTTTCCTTTTTCCAGCATGGTGGATAGGAAGCAGTGCTAGTGTGCCTCTCCCACTTTGAAGGAGAGAAGTGTGTGGAGATTCACAGTGTGAACTTTTGTTCCAAGAACGATTGCAGGAATTTACCAGGAAAACTGAAAGAATTCACATGCCTTTTAAAAGAAGTAGCATGCCATGGCAAACTCTGTGAGATAGGCAAAAAAAGTTCCCAGAGTAGAAGGTGGGGAGAGTCTGCCCTTGAACATACACCCTCACTAAGGAATCTGAAAATCCAGATAACAAGAGAAGGTTTTAACGTTACCTACAGCTGAAACGAATTAGAGAGTGGCATGAAATATAAAAAACTAGAAGCATCAGTGGGAAGAGCCTTGTATTCCCAGTCTCCAGCTGGAGCCTAGGGAAGCCATCCCTGACTATGTCTCACAGAGGTCCTTTGGAAAGGCAGCCAGTCAACTTAGGGAGGGGTTACAGGATGAAAGAAGCTCCCAACTGAATTTTGTAATAATTTTGAGTGGGCATGAATTCCCTTAAACCGAATCCAGGGTGCAAATGGAAACCACTGCAGATACAGGTGCAGGAGCTGGATGCTGGCATTATAGACAGAAAAAGACGGGCAGGGCCTGAAGGCCACGCTTGCTTTCTCAGCAGGGAAACTTATGGCCTGGGCAGGTCTGGGTTCTGTGTGCAGGCTGCCTGGATCTGAACTTGGCATTGTTAGTAGGGCACTGCAGGTGTAAGACTAACCTTGCCAACTGCATGGGAGCTGAGTGAGGCCTATAGCTACCAGTTATTCCCTAATCCCCTTGTGAACTTTACTGCACAGCAGAGGGAGCCATACTCCCCTCTGCAATATAGCCCCATTGGCCTGAGAACCACACCCCTACTGCCCACAGTGGCTATGGTAAGCCCTGCTCAGGGAGAGTCTTAGCTCAGCATTGCCTAACCCTGCCCCCATCCAGTGGTCTTTATCTACCCACCCTGGTTGCTAAATACAAAAGACATAAACTCTTGTGAGCTTTATGGCCCTGCCTGTCACCTGAGAAACTAGAAACTTCCCCTGGCCAATTTAGGGCAAGCTTAAATCCCACTGCTCTCTTGACAGTGCCACCTCCTGGCTGGAGGACAATCAACCCAGGCCATTACAATAATTCTTGGCAGAATAACTCTATTTTTCCTGCTCCCAAGAAAAAGAAAACAGCAGGTAACACCGCTGCCTGCAACACCCTGGCTAACCAGAGGTCCTGAGTCTGTTCATGTGACAATTTCACTGCTAGCCTAACCATCATTTGAGAAAGCCAGCCCACTAAACCTATCTACAACCAAGGGATCTCACAGAATCTACATAATTCCCCTGCCACCTCCATCAGAGCAGGTGCCAATATCCACAGCTAGGAGACCTGAAGACATATCATCCGATTCTTTGCAGACATTCCCTGTACCAGCCTGGAGCCTGACAGCGCCACTGGGTAGTTAGACGCAGAAGAGCAACAGCAATCACTGCAGTCTAGCTCTCAGGAAGCCCCATCCCTAGCAGAAGAAGGAGAGCACCACATCAAGAAATTGTGACCAAATTTTGGGGTACAGGGGGAGGCTCAGCTCCCCCGAGAGGATGGTCTTCCAGGTTCTTAGTCTCTCACTTACCCAGGAATGGGAGAGGGGACCATGCTGGGTGTGGTGCACTAGCAAGTAAATATCACACCCCAAGGAGTTTTGCAGAAAGTGATTTATTTAGGCAGAGAAAGAGAAAAAGGAGAAAGAAAAAGATAAGAGAGAGAAGCTTCCACAATGGTGTGGAAGGGGATCCAGATATGGAGTCTGAATCTCAATGAGAGAGAACGGGACTTTTAACCTGGGAGGAATTCCTGCCCCCTTCAGGTTTTCTGGGCCTATGAAAGGAGTTTCTTTAAATTTCCGCTGGAGTGATTGATCTTTGATTTTTCCTGCGCGCACAAAAGTTTGAACAAAGACCTCTAATCCCTGGATGGAGAGGTCGGGGGTACAGCACTGGGAAGTTCTTGCCTTTGAAGCTATACCCCCTTGTGGACTCAGGAAGACAATACATTCCCTCAGGATCACCCCACGGGATAAAAGAATCAGAACAGCCGGCCTCGTGTTCCAGATCCTTACACTGGTGGGAAGTTTCTTGCAGAAGAGGCACAACTACAGTGTTGGGCATGGTAGGGAAAGTCTGCACCTAGACTCCCACAGGCAGGCAGCCTCTGTGATCATGAAGGGGCTTGGTTCTTCCCTGGCACTCCACTTTAGGCACATTTGGGGCTTTCTCCACAGGAACACAGCATGGAGGCACCTATAGGCAGCATTCCTGGAACAATCCAGGGTAAGTGCAGCCTCACAAGAGGAGCACACCCCAGATTCAGGCCTGCATGAGAGGCACAGTCACAATTCCTCCCTACTTGGAACATCAACATTCCAACAGGTGAAAAGAGGTGGCTGTCTGACCTGAACAGCTGAAGCACTGAGAGGAGTATAGCTGCAAGGTGAATAGCTTTCCTCTTTGCCCGGCAGGGGAGCTGAGGTATCTCCTACTCTTTACCCTATCAAACCTCCGTACGTCTAATTGAGAGCTCCCCTAGCCACCCTCATCAAGGCTCTGACCTCAGCCCACCATTGGGTATTATATCTACCCACCTGTCTTAGCCACAACAGGTGCCTACCCAGGGATCTGCAGAAGGTTGAATTTAAGAGTGATGACTTAAGGTATCTGGTAGAAGAAACTTCTAAGCAGCAAGGCATTCAAGATATGGCTTGGCTGCTTCTAACAACCTATAATCAGATAAAAGGAGAAAATAAATGACTTGAAATTTAAACTGAAATTTAAAAGGGAAGCAGAGTGTAAAAGTTTGGAAATTTGCAGCCTGGCCCTGTGATAGAGACAGACTCTAAACAGACTGGAAAGCAACTACTTGCTAGAAAGATTAGCGTGACTAAAAGGGATCCAAGTACTAATATCCAAGACAATGGAAAAAAGGCCTCAAAGAGATTTCAGAGATCTTTGAGGCAGCCCCTCCTATCACAGGCCAAGAAGCCTAGGAGGTAAGAATGGTTTGAGGGGCCAGGGCCAGGACTGTGCTGCCCTGCTCATCCTCAGAACACTGCTCCCTGCATCCTGTCATCTCCAGCAGCTCTAGCTTCAACCTCAGCTCAAAGGGCCCCAGATACAGCTCAGGTTGCCACTCTGGGGGTGGGAGATGCAAGCGGTAAGCCTTCGTGACTTCTATGTCATATTAAGTCTGCAGGCTCACAATGCAGGACTGCAGGAGGTATGGAACCTTCAACCTAGATTTCAGAGGTTGTATGGGAAAGCTTGGGTGCCCAGGCAGAAGCCTGTCATAGGGCGGAACCATCACAGGGAACCTCTACTAGGACAATACTAAGGGAAAATGTGGGGTTGTGTCCCCCACAGAGAGTCCTCAGTCCCCACGAGGTTACTGACTAGCAGAACTGTCGGAAGGGGGCTGTGGCCCTTCAAACCTGAGAATGGTAGAGCCAGTGGCAGCTGGCATCCTGAGCCTGGAAAAGCTGCAGACACTCAACCCTAACCCATCAGAGCAGGCACAGGGGCTGCACCCTTCAAAGCCACAGGGATGGAGCTGCTAAGGCCTTGGGAACCCATCCCTCACACCAGTGTTCCCTGGTTACAGGACATGGAGTCAAGGATTATTTTGGAGCTTCAAGATTTAATGACTGCCCTGCCAGGTTTTAGACATGTGTGTGGTCAACTGCCCCTTTATTTTGTTTAATTACTCCCTTTTGGAATGAAAATATCTCTTCAATCCCTGTATCATCATTGTATCTTGGAAGTAAATAACTTGTCCTTGATTTCACAGGCTCATAAGTGGAAGGAGTTAAGTCTCAGATAAGACTTTTGGGACTTTGGACTTGAAGCTGGAACAGGTTAATACTTTATGGGACTATTGGGAAAGGATGATTGTATTTTGCAATGTGAAAAGAACATGAGATTTAGGGGGTTGGGGTGGGATGATGTGGTTTGGGTGTTTTTCTCCTCCAAATCTCATGTTGAAATGTGATTTCCAACATGAGATTTGGAGTAGTGGGTAGTATTGGATCATGGGAACAAATCCCTCATGAATGGCTTAGCGCCACCCCTGTGGTGATGAGTGAGCTCTTACTCAGTTCGTGTGAGAACTGCTTGTAAAAGAGTCTGGGACCTCCCCCTTCTCTCTCTTTCTTGCTCCTGCTCTTGCCCTGTGACATGCCTGCTTCCCCCTTGCCTTCTGCCATGGCTGGAAGCTTCCTGGGGCCCTCAACAGAAGCAGATGCCACCACCATGCCTCCTATACATCCTACAGAACTGTGAGCCAAAAGAAAAACTGTTTTCTTTATAAATTACTCATCTTCAGGTATTCCATTATAGCAGTGCAAGAACAGAATAACACAGTTTCCAACACAGAAACTGTGGGGGACACACACCAATTATAGCATAGTCTATGCTGAGATTTTTACTTTAAGAACAGGCTTTTCCCTTTCCATCTGAGCAAAGCTACAGATCACCTGAGAGAAGGGAGTCTCCTTACCTGCTCCATCACTGGAGTACAAACCTCCCATCTACTGTCTGTATGTCATGTGGGGTGGTCTATCAGTAGGACAATTACTTATTCCCCTAGGTATTGTCAAGCCAGGATACTCTTATGTCAATCTCAATATCAGTGCACACGAGTATCCTTAATACCAAACAGGCTAAAGATACGTTACAGCATGACTGCCAGAGAGAAATCAACTTCCTTCATGTCAATGATTAATATTTTATTGACAATGTCATTACAGAAAAGCAAAACTAGTTACCTTAGGTGACCCATCAATGCACACTTCAGAGAGGAATCCAAAATAACTAATTCAATAAGTTCCTAAATATTCAGGAGATCATCAATTTCTTGTCATTTCAGCATAACTAAGTGCTAATGGACATATGGCCATGCAACTAATATCAAATAACCATGGAGGCCAATTGTTATTATTATTATCTGGTATTATAAGAAGAGACTGTTTTATTATTTAAAAGATCTAGATGATCTGATATTTAAAAAGATCTATATGATCTGATATATGCAAAAGTACCTATTTTATCCCCAGTGTCCCTCAAAATAATATAAGATGCTGATATATTGACATTGGATATGAAAATGTTACACTTATGAACAGATTTTGATTTTTGCAGGCCCATGACACATTAGTTCAAAATAAAAATTTTCATAGAGACACATATATTAGCTCAGTTGGTGAGGGATACAATATCATATGGAAATCCTGTGACTCCAAGCTAGTATACTTGGGGAAATATTTCACTCAGGAGCATGTATGAAGTGCTGCAAATACACCTACAGCCTAGGTGTAGGGGAGCACATCTTTATGTAAGCAAACTGAAACCCATCCTCTGTGGACAATTCTGTACAAAAATGAAAGTGCAGTAGCACCAAATCAGCATGCTGGCCTCTCAGTGCAGGCTGGCCAGCAGCCAAGGCTCAGCCTGCTGAGAGAGAAAATTGGAAGAAGAAATAAAGCAACTGCACAAGATAAAGTCTGATGGTGGATGTGGAGACTCTTCTGGGAACGCTGGGAAAGAAGAAAGTCAAGGTTTTGCTCTTGGGCATCTTTACAACTGGACCCGCTGCGGGGGGTCCTAGTTTCATAAAAGGTCAGGTCCTTTTTGTGGGGAGAAATACACATACATACAAGCTAATTCATAGTGTGAGCACTGAAGTGTGCTGTTAGGAACAGGTATTCACCAGCAGCCACTGCTTTGTTTTTAGTATCTGTCAATTGCAGTAGATCTGGATTTCAAAAATGATTCTCTGACCACTGGGCTAGGATCAGTGACTCCCCAAAATTAACACAGTCTGTAGATGTGCTTCATGCTGAGAAGGTACAGAAGGAAAGTGACATCATTGCAGAAAGATGTTCTAAATAAGAGTGCAAAAAGATACACTTCTCTGGCCACAGGCTTTGGTATCCCAGTCTTAGTCAGATATCTCTCACTGCATCACTGCTTGTCACAGGGCTCCTTGCTAAAGACCACAGAAGTCCATTTTCCTGTCAAGGCTCTTTTCAACTCACAAACTCATGATGACCTGTCTGTTTGACAATTGCTACAGTTCACTTAATGGAGGATTACTGAGTTCTTAATGTGTGCTGCATAACTTGTTAGTATTTTCTGTTCTTAACATATATATACTTTTATAGTTGTCATTTTCCTGATTATGTCCCACCTAGGGCTATGAGGTGGATAGCTCTAGGTGACACCACTCGTGTTGTATTCTATATAAATGACCACCTTGGAGTTGGAGTCCTTGCTATTTTGACCAAGAGGACAAGTTCTTTGAGGGCAGAACCAATGCGTGTTGCTACTTGAATTTATTTCTAGCATTAAAGAGAAAATGCTGCACATGGTAGTTACTCAGTTAATGGAAGTAAATTATTATGACAATGATGATTATTTTGAATATGTCTCCAGTGAAAGTATTATGTTGTTAAGATTGTTTGGTGCCTGAAAATTTATCAATCAATGCTCTTTCATGACCATGTTATTTTTATTTCTCATCTTGACAATGTGAATAGTTAATATATTTGGGAAAGATTTCACTGTGATATTTGCTTTTATCAAGAAAAATAATTGCATTTAAATCAAACACAGGTTAAAAATGATATAACTACAGATTACCATTGTTTACATTAACCAGAAAGAAACGTCTTTGCTTTTGCCCAACCATGAATGCAATCTAAACTGTTTTATACTAAATAAAATAGAAACATTAACTTTTTAAAATCATCATGCATATGAATATAGCTCTTCATTTATGCTTCATTAATTTTAAGATTGGTAAAATACACTCAAGCGTCTCTGACCAAACCTGTGCCCCAGTGTTTACCTAGACCACTTGGAATGAGCTAGCCCTTGTTTGGCTCCAAAACTGATTTTGTATTTCATGATGAAATTTTCAGTTATTGCATATATGTGAGACAGTATCATACTTCATATTTGGAAATGACATAGTTTCACAAATTAAACTTTATAATTTATTTAATTTGCAGACATAGTTTTGAATTAATGCAATTAGACATTACAACTATAAATAAATAAAAGAAAAAATCAATCAAAGAACCAATTTACAAATACATATTGTTCAGCAAAGTGTTAGGTCTTAGACTGGAACACAGACGATTTTACAACATGGTTCTTATGCTCAAAGTACACATAATTTCAAAATTAATGAAAACACAAGTGATTGAAAACAATACACAGTCATATGTTGTTTGACAGTGGGGATACAATCTGGGAAACACACCCTTAGGCAATTTCACTGTTGTGTGAATATCATGAAATGTGCTTACACAAAGCTAGACAGGGCAGCCTACTACACACCTAGGCTATATGGCATTACTTCTAGGATACAAACCTGTATTGTGTATTACTATACTAACTACTGTAGGCAATTGTAGCACAAAGGGAAGTATTTGTGTATGTAAACACAGAAAAGTTACAGTTAAAATACAGTATATTTGATAAAAATGGTACACCTGGTTTGGGCACAGTGGCTCATGCCTGTAATCCCAGCACTTTGGGAGGCCAAGGTGGGCAGATCACGAGGTGAGGAGTTGGAGACCGGCCTGGCCAACATGGTGAAATCCCATCTCTACTAAAAATACAAAAGTTATCAGGGCATGGTGGTGGATGCCTGTAATCTCAGCTACTCAGGAGGCTGAGGCAGGAGAATTGCTTGAACTGGCACCCAGGAGGCGGAGGCTGCAGTGAGCCAAGATCACACCAAAGCACTCCAGCCCGGGCTACAGAGTGAGACTCTGTCTCAAAAAAAAAAAAAAAGAAAAGAAAAGAAAAGAAAAGAAAAAGGTACACCTGTAGAGTAGAAGAAGTTCACTCTAAAATAATGATAAAAAATGTAGTATGGTATAGTATAGTATAAACATAAACCCATATAGTATAAATATAAACCCGTAACATAGTTGTTTATTATCAAGTTTTCTGTTGTACATATTTGTATGTGCCACACTTTTATATGACTGTCAGTGCAGTAGGTCTGTTTACATCAGCAGTACCACAAACATGTGTCTTGTGTTGTCCTATGATGTTACAACTGTTACAAATGTCACTAAGCCAGAGGAATTTTTCATCTTCAGTATAATCTTATGAGACCATGGTATATATACTGTTCGTTGTTGACCAAAACAATGTTATGTGGTGCTTGAGTGTACTGATATTAAGGCTGTGTTTTACATTTAGGATTGTTGTAAGTAATCCGCCCCCAACAACAAAAAGAAAAGCTAGAAGAACAATGAAGAATGGGCTGAAGCTTGAACTGGGACTTTAAAAATAAATTGAAAGTGAATGTACCTCTCTCAGTCCCCATCATTACTGGAATAACTAAGTATTTAATAAGTAGCAGCATTTATCCAACCTAGGGCCTACACTCATGATTTCCCTTTACCTGAAATGTTTTCCTCTTGTTCCTGCCCACTGTGTCTTACGGTCCTTGATTATCATCCTTAAGGTCTCAAATTAAATGCTATTTTTTTCCACTCAGCTACACCTCCACTCCAGAGTAGATTAATTCCCCATTATACTTCTTCATTTTACTCCACATTCTCCCTTTGTGGCATTTATCAAGACTGTTATGAAATACTTACTTATGTAATTATATTTTAATGGTTGTGTTTTTATTTAAAAAATGTATATTCCAAAGGGTGGAATCAAATATATTTTGTTCCCTACTTGTCACAGTGCCTAACACATATTAGGAACTTGATGCCTCATATGAACGAACAAATGAGCCAAGTGTAGTGGATGTTAGAGAAATAAAGATGAATAAAGTCGTCTATGAGTCTTGGAGAACATGTAGTATAAGAACACGCAATATAACAAAGAAGAGCAGGTGCTCATAAGGCAGTTACGATTTTAGGACCAACTTTTCTAGAAAAGTTTTAAAATAAAGACTATTCATTGGAGAGAGGATTATAGCATTTCTGACTTGTGAAGATCACTTTGTCCCACAACAAATAATTTAAGTTACTTAATATAAGCTTGAATGGTTGCACTACCAGATCTACTTGCAGATTTTAAAGAATTATGAGTCAAATGCCTTTAAGAGAGTAAATGCATTTGAAGCACAGTACCCTTAAAATGAATGACAATCTGAGATGGTACTCCAGAAACAATGGAGAGATTCAAAATGTTCTTTGTTCTTTGATTTTTTCTTTATTCATATGTAATTATTCTAGTCTTTTGTCTTTAGAATTATTGTTTTATGCTTCACATTTCAGGTTGTTCATTGTATTACAAAAATTTAATAACTGTCACACAAAATAACCAGCAGTTATGTGCATTTACTATTTTATGAAGCCAAACAGATGGCAATTAATAGGTTTAAGAATACTGGTGATTTTATTTTTAGAGATATTTTCCTAATATTAATCACTATATGTAAATCATCACATTACTCAGTTGTAGTGGCTTTAATTGCGCTGGATGAAAGGAACAATGATAAGAAATGCATATGCATTTTTGAATAAATATAAACAGCAAAGGTAAAAATTGTCTTTAGTGAAGTCTTAAGAGAAATTTAACTCAGACAACACTAAGCATTTTAATACAAAGTGAATTAGAAAAAGTGATGTCTTCTTCTGAATAAAACAAAAATAAGAACCTGAATAAAACGTTATCCATGATTGTAACATGAAATAAAGATTTGCTCAAGGGAGAAAATAGTATTGGAGAATTTAAGTCCACAAAATACTTGACTGTTTCTACTTAACACAAGACACTTGCTTGGCAATGGATAAGCATAATAATAGCATCCGTATCACTGGTACAGCAAATGAAGCTTAGTCATCAAACATTCTGCATGTGAACCTTATGTATGGATTTTAGGGTCTCCCACAATAAGCAGATACCCAATTGAAGAATACTCTCTTCTTCCTTTTATTTCCCTTTTGGTTGAGCCACAAATAAATGTCCCTCTTCTTACTTTTAGTTCAAATGAATAAATATTACATAGGTAGGCATATGTAATGTAACATATATCATGTACAATATCATGCATAGTTGAATCACTTAAGGATATATTCACCAAGGAGTTATATGATATCTCACTAACAATGGCTTCTGAAATGTTAAATTAACTTTCTTGTGTAACAATCATTCTGGAGAAAGGCAACAGAGTGAGTGTAGCTGCTCAAGAAAGTCATGAGAGGCCCAGCTGCTTCTCTATGCTTTGCCATGGTGTGGCATGTTCTAAAATCTGTTAATTGCCATCTCTTTGGCTTCATAAAATAATAAATGCACATAACTGCTGGTTATTTTGTGTGAAAGTTATGAATTTTGTAATATAATTAACAACTTGAAATGTGAAGCATGAAACAATAACTCTAAAGACAAAAGACTAGAATAATTATGTATGAATAAAGAAAAAAATCAAAGATGCTCCACCCAGCATCTCAAAGCAGCTGCAACATTTTCAAGTACAACGCCCACATTCCAGGTAGGAGGAAGGGGAGAGAGA
>PVKP010037000.1:0-21995 GCA_004027715.1 Plecturocebus donacophilus | reverse complement strand
TATCTTTGTGGTGTTCTCTGTATTTCCTGGACTTGAATATTGGCCTGCCTTGCTAGGTTGGGGAAGTTTTCCAGGATAATATCCTGAAGAGTATTTTCCAGCTTGGATTCATTCTCTTCGTCACATTCAGGTACACCTATCAAACGTAGATTAGGTCTTTTCACATAGTCCCATATTTCTTGGAGACTTTGTTCATTCCTTTTCACCCTTTTTTCTGTCATCTTGCCTTCTCGTTTTATTTCATTGAGTTGATCTTCGACCTCTGATATCCTTTCTTCTGGTTGGTCAATTCGGCTGTTGAAACTTGTGCATGCTTCGCGAAGTTCTCATGTTGTGTTTTTCAGCTCCATCAATTCACTTATATTCCTCTCTAAGTTGTCCATTCTCGTTAGCATTTCGTTAAATCTTTCAAGGTTCTTAGTTTCTTTGCATTGGGTTAGAACATGTTCTTTTAGCTCACAGAAGTTTCTTATTATCCACCTTCTGAAGCCTGATTCTGTGAGTTCATCACACTCATCTTCCGTCAAGCCTTGTTCTCTTGCTGATGAGGAGCTGCGATCCCCTGTAGGAGGAGAGGCATTCTGATTTCGGGTGTTCTCAGCCTTTTCGCACTGGTTTCTTCCCATCTTTGTGGATATATCCACCTGTCGTCTTTGTAATTGCCAACTTTCAGATTGGGTCTCTGAGTGGACGTCTGGCTTGTTGGTGATGAAGTTTTTTCTGTTTCTTAGTTTTCCTTTGGGGGGCGCCCCTTCCCCACAGAGCTGGGCCTTCCCGGGTTCAGCTGTGCTCGCTCTCAGTCCTCAGCGCTTCCAATTGCTGTTCTCCTTGTGGGGATGGGACCAGCAGAGCCCAACTAAAAGGGGACCCAGTCCCGTACACCCCACACCGAGAAGCGCCGAGCCGGGGCACCAGCAAAACAGCCGCGCCGGCCAAAAGAGTCACGCTGGCAACCCGTGTGGCTTCTTCGCCGGGAATTTCCCAGTTGTGGGCATCAAAAATTCATCTGAAATTACGGCGTCCACTCACTCTCTGCGCTTTCACTGGGAGCTACAATCCTGAGCTGCTACTATGTGGCCATCTTGGATCTCTCTTCAGAATTCTTTATTCTGCATACTGGACCCTTATCAGATGTATGATTGGTAAATACTTTCTCACATTCTTTGGATTGTCTCTTTACTCTCTTGTTAGTGTCCTTTGGTGCCCAAATTGATTAATTTTTCCATGTTTTCTTTTGTTGCTCCTGTTTTTTATTTCATACCTAAGAACTCTGCAAAATCCAGGGTCAAGAAGGATTTGTCCCTGTTTTTTTTTTTTTTTAAGAGTTTATCATTTTAGCTCTTGTATTTAGGTTTTGATCCATTTAAGTTCATTCTTGTATATGATGTGTGTGTGGTGGGTGTCTAACTTCTTTCTTTTGCATGTGAATATTCAGTTGTTCAAGCATCATTTGTTGACGAGACTTTTTTCCCTATTGAGTGGTCTTGGCACCTTTGTCAAAATCAATTGAGAGTAGACATGTGGGTTTATTTCTGGACTCAGTTCTGTTTTGCAAGTCTGTATATATGTCCTTATGCCAGTGCCACACTATTTTATAGTAAGTTTTGAAGCTGGGAAGTTGGGGTCCTCCAACTTTGCTTCGGTTCTGGAAGATTTTTTTGCTATTTGGGACCCATTGCAGTTCTATGTGAATTTAAAGATCAATTTTTCCATTTAATTTGCAAAAAAGACCAATGGGATTTTGATAAAGATTGTATTGAATCTGTATATCACTTTGGGAGTGTTGCCATCCTAACGAATTGTCTTTCCATCCATGAACATGGGATGTCTTCCCATTTATGCAGGTTGTCTTTAATTCTTTCCAAAATGTTTTGTGATTTTCAGTGTACAATGTACAAGTGTACAGTGTACGAGGAACTAGTGCACTTCCTTGGTTAAAGTTATTCCTAAGTGTTTAATTATTTTTGATGCTATTGTAAAATGAATTGTTTTCACAATTGCGCTTTCAGATTGTTCATTACTGGTGTGTAGAAATGCAACAGACTTTTGTGTTGATCTTGTATTCTGAAACTTTGCTGAGTTGCTTATTAGTTTTTTTTTTTTTTTTTTTGAGATGGAGTCTTGCTCTGTCACCCAGGCTGGAGTACAGTGGCATGATCTTAGCTCAGTGCAACCTCTGCCTCCTGGGTTCAAGCGATTTTTTTGCCTCAGCCCCCTGAGTAGCTGGGATTACAGGCGACCACCACCATGCTTGGCTAATTTTTGTATTTTTAGTAGAGACAGAGTTTCACCATCTTGGTCAGGCTGGTCTCGAACTGCTAACTTTGTGATCCGCCTGCTTCAGCCTTCCAAAGTGCTGGGATTACAGGCGTGAACCACTGCGCCTGGCTGAGTTTGCTTATTAGTTCTAATAGCAGTTTTTCTTTTTTGCTGATTCATTAGGATTTTCTATACATGAGACCATGTCATCTGAGAATAAAGATAGTTTTAAGTCTTCCTTTCCAATTAGTATGCCTCCCTCCCCCCACCCCCGCTTTCTTCACTAATTGCTCTGGCGAGAACTTCCAGCACAGTGTTAAAGAGCAGTGGTGAAAGTGGTCACCCTAGTCTTTTTCCTAATCTTAGGTGAAAAATTTGAATATCACATCCACTGTTAGTTTTTCATAGATGCCCTTTATCATGTGAGGAAGTTCCTGTTCATTCCTGGTTTGTGGAGTGTTTTTATTATGAAAAGGTGTTGGGAGTTTGTGAGGTGCTTTTTCTGCACCAATTGAGATGAACACCTGGCTTTGCCTAATTGCTTCTTAAACAGATGGTGAGTATTCAGTTTCTCCTGTATTTTGGTTCCATCTTATACCCTGACTTCCAAAATGTACACTAGTGCCACTATTTTTGGAGCCCTTTGGAGGTTCCATGATGAAAGTTAGATTGTTCTTCAGTGTTCTGCATTGCATGCTTATGATTCAACTTTTTCTGGCCTAAGTCAGTTTATATTCGTCTGTGAGCTCCCCAAAAGGTGTTGCTATTTTGTTTTCTCCCTTTCTTTTTGTTCTCAGTGAAATATGCCTTTAAAAAATAGCCCTTTCTCAAAGAGGTATGTGGAAGAGAGTGAATGCTAACATCTGTATTCAACACATTTTTTTTTTTTTTTTTGAGACAGAGTTTTGTTCTTGTCGCTCAGGCTGGAGTGCAGTGGCACTACCTTGGCTCACTGCAACCTCTGCCTCCCAGGTTCAAGCAGTTCTCTTGCCTCAGCCTCCTGAGTAGCTTGGATTGAGGGCAGCCGACACCATGCCCAGCTAATTTATGTGTTTTTACTAGAAACGGTATTTCACCACATTGGCCAGGCTGATCTCAAACTCCTGACCTCAGGTGATCTGCCCACTTCGGCCTCCCAGAGTGCTGGGATTACAGGTGTGAGCCACCGCGCCCAGCCTGGTGACCTATTTTCAAAGAATGCTGGTATTATAATGGAGTGTGTTGTCAGCTCATAATTGTTCTGAATTAGGATGGTTCTGAATTTAGGATGGTCAAATGTTCTAAACAGTCTGCTTTATAGTGTCTCCAGATTCTGAAAATCCAATTCCAATTTGCTTACAGTGAATGCCAGGCAGTGTTTTTTGTAGAAGTACTGATAGGATGAAATCATCCTTCAGCGTTCAACTCTTGCCCTTTGCTCAACGTTTCCGGGTGTGGCGAGAGTCCCAGAATTGCCTCTCTTGGAGACAGTTGAATTACATATGATAAAGCCCATTGATGATTCAGGTTAAGTGGTCCTGAACACAGCAGGAGAGGGCGTTCCCACATCTGGGTTTGTGAGGCAGATTGGAAACAGGACTATCTGGATGGTAGGCACAGTGTCCTTGGGCTCGCCTTTCCCTGTGGATATTTGTGGGGTAGTTGTACTTGTGTTGCCTGCTGAGGGTTGAAGTGTTGTTTAGTTGATTGAAAGCCTGCTCTCATTTTCTTCTTCCCCTTGTTGCCTAAATGTGGAGCTCATTGCTATTTTGGACTGCTCACCCACTTGATTTATAGATAGAGGAGACCAGGCCTGCTGGATCGCATTTAAAGCAGTTTGCTTCCACCGGGATGAAATAAACTAGGAAGTAACAGACGAAAAATCCAGAACATGGTGTTGCTTCTTATAATACTGTGTATTATAACACTGTGTATTATAATTATATATTCTAATTGTTTCTATTAAGCATCTTGGATAATTCATTAGTAAGTTTTACAGGTTAAATTGCATCTGTAATTAAGCATGCTTGTTCTGTTGGTACTTTGGTTTTCATTTAGTTACTTAGGGGCATACCATGAATGGCTGTAGGTTGTGAGTTTTAGTTTAGGTGGTAATATCTGTATGACAGGTACTTTTGACATTTGTACAGAATTAAACTGCAGGTCTCAGACAAGCAGTGTGAATGTCATCACATCTAGGTGCTGGGTTCTCTGGGTCCTGGAGAGGAGGTAGACATCCCTGGGGCATGTGCAGTTTGAACACAGAGCAGTCCTTTGGTCGCTTTGTTCTTAGTCATTCCCTTTATTTTGATTTTAATATTATTGGAAGATGTGAGCTGTATCTGCAATATGAAAAACAGATGACTTTATTATGTCTTTCCTTGTTACAAACCTTCTGTACTAAAAAGTATTCACCATTAATACAGTGAATAGTGTGCACTAGCAGGGTGATCTAGAGGTGGTATGGACGTGTATGCAGCGCATGCAAGGCCTTGAGACTGCTGTTCCTAGTTACCGCCGGGAGTGGAGCAGCTGACACACCTGTTTCGGTTAGACAAGGAGACATGTGAAGGTCTGAATGTATCAGGAGGAAGAACAAAGATGCCCAAGCACACACAGCCCTGTGGCCATGCACGAATTCCTGTACAGGATTTTTCTAGGAGCATAATCAGGTAAGGAATAGAGAGAGGTGGAGACTGGAGGATTGTCAGCTTAGCGGCAAAGTCAGCAAGGTGTGTGGTGTTGGGGGGTGCCTGCCGTCTAGGCACATGTAGCATTCACTTGTTCTGCAAACATGGGTTAGAGCTGAAGGTAAGTAAGGCACAGTTTCTGCCCTCAGTTCAGGGGCCACTTGGAGAGAATGACTCATCAAGAAAGAATCATTATGATTTGTGTTAGTGGTGATCGCCAGTGAGCCCTAGAATTGGCTGTAACTGGGATGGGATGAGGCCCATGGGAGCTTCCTGGTGGTGGTATCTCTGCTGAATACTAAGTGTGAGGAGAAGTTAGCTGGCAGAGTTTGGGGTGTAACTAGACCAAGGAGATGGAGAAGGGGGGGTCAGGAAATAAAGAGGGCACCTCAGGAGGACCCTCATTGCAAGGAAGGAGCAGAGGAGTGGCATGGAAATGGGTGGGGAGGATAGGGTTTCCTGCAACCACGATGGATCCCAAGGCACGGATGGGAAATGAGGAGGGAGAAGTGGGGGCATTTGCACCAGGGCCATGTGCACAGGCAGCTATGGTGGGAGTCTTTGGAAATGAGGTGGGCAGATTTCTCTGTAGGTGGATCATTCAGGTGGTTTTCTCAAGGATTGGCTTGAGAGGCAAGACTGGAGCCAGGGAGACGGGTCAGGGCGCTTGCAAGGAGCCAGCCAGAGATGGCGTGTCAGGGCAGGAATGGAGAGGTGGGGTGGGGCGCGCGCCCTGGAGAGGGAGGAGCTGGCTTGGGGTGTGATTTGGATCTGTGAGGCTGCCTGACTTGTGGGCCGTCCAGGAGGAAAATGCCCAACAGAAAATAAAAGGATGCCTGTGTACAAACTGGAATTACAGATGGATTCCATGAATTATTAACGGCTTGCAATGTAAACGTCAAAACAGTAAGAGTAGTCGAATCCACTGCAGACTATTCTGTTCTTGGTGTAGGGGCAGTCTTTCTGAGAAGCAGAACGTGAGTCAGGGAAGGGAAAGACCAGACATGGTGTGGCCAAAGTCACCTAGTCGAAGCTAAGGACGGGAATATGCTGGCATGTGTCCGTGTAATCATATCCTATGTGTATGTGGTCCTGTAAAACAGAAAAAGGCAGATTCCCTAACAGGATGAGAAATACAACTGGCTGAAAAACGTGAAAAGATGTTTCAAGTCACTGATAATTAAGGAAATGCACATGAAAGCTATGTGAGACTCTGGGTCCAGACCCAGCACTGGCTCTCTAGGTGGAGCATGCTGAGAGTGGCTTCAGCAGCACATCATTGCCTGAAGGCCTCCAGCTGCAGATGAATTGTTCCAGTAGATATTTTGGGCAGTCTTTCTAATTGTACTGGTTATAAGGAAATTTAGTGCACTCTAGGTTTGAAGCAAATACAGTGAAACTATTTAAACTAATAGTTCTGTCTTCCTTAAAAAAAAAAAGATCCTTTGCTATAATGTTTACAAACTAAATAATTTGGCCTTGGACTTTTGCTGAAACACTGTAATAACCACTATTTTGCAAGAGGAAGTGGGGTTTTTGTTAAAAAGATCCAGCGCCCTTATCATGAGATGTGCGCCCTTATCATGAGATGTGCGCACGTGATAATTGGTCTTCTGGTAAAAGTCCTTGTTTTTCTTGACACTCAGAGCTGTTTGCCTTTTTTTTTTTTTTTTTTTGCCCGCCCCCCCTGTTTTCTTTCTTTCTTTCTTTTTTTTTTTGAGACAGAGTTTAGCTCTGTTGTCAGGCTGGAGTGTAGTGGTGTGGTCTTGGCTCACTGCAACCTCTGACTCCCTGGTTCAAGGAATTCTCCTGCCTTAGTCTCCCGAGTAGTTGAGATTACAGGCATGTACCACCATGCCTAGCTAATTTTTTCATATTTTTAGTAGAGACAGGATTTCACCTTGTTGGCCAGGCTGCTATTGATCTTTTGACCTCGTGATCCTCCTGCATTGGCCTCCTAAAGTGCTGGGATTACAGGTGTGAGCCACCATGCCCAGCCTCAGAGCTGTTTTCTTGATGTACAGGCTAAATGGGCTTGCCTACCTTTGCCTGTTGTTTCATCATTTCCAAAACGAATGAAGAAACACTGCATTTTGGCTAGGAACCATTTGTTGATACGCTTTACTGCTGATGGGGTGTGCTGGGAGGCGGTAAATGTTAATGCAATTATTGTGCTTAGATAATTGCGTCCGCTGGTTGGGTTCTGCAGTGGTGCTCTGAGGAGCAGGTTCTGTTTCTAGCCACAGTGGACTTGTACACACGTCAGAGCTAAGGCAGTGGGAGACCTTGAATTGGACCCCAGAGGACTGGCTGCCTGTACTACCTCACAAATGAAGATGAAGAGTGTTTCTTTTTGAAAGTAACATTTATTATGTTAATTTTTAAAATTATAAAACCAATACCTGCTCTTTAAAAAAATTTTCAAACAGCACAAAAGGGGTTAAATGACAAGTAGAAGTTCCATTCCCCTGAATTGACTTGAATCTTGTGTGTTATTTTTTCTTTTCTTTTTTTTTTTTAGAGGCAGGGTTTCACCATATTGGCCAGGCTGGTCTTGAACTCCTGACCTTGTCATCTGCCCACCTTGACCTCCCAAAAATGCTGGGATTACAGGTGTGAGCCACCGTGCCCGGCCTTTTTTTTTTTTTTAATGGAGTCTTTTTTTTTTTAATTTTTTTCTACCCCCACCCCTACCCTAGATGGAGTCTTGCTCTGTTGCCAGGCTGGAGTGCAGAGTGGCACTATCTCGGCTCACTGCAGCCTCTGCCTCCTGGGCGCAAGCAGTTTTCCTACCTCAGCCTCCCAAGTAGCTTGGACAACAGGCGATTGCCACCACGCCCAGCTAATTTTTGTATTTTTAGTAGAAACGGGGTTTCATCATGTTGGCCAGGATGGTCTTGATCTCTTGACCTTGTGATCCACCCACCTTGGCCTCCCAAAGTACTGGGATTACAGGTGTGAGCCACCACACCCAGCCCTATTGTGTTATTTTTCTAGAAATACTAAAAGCGTGTTCACCGGTGTATGTATGCAGGTATGAAATATGTGGCATACAGCCCTTTCAAGTATTTTTAGGTTACAGACATTTATTTCTGATTTGTTGTTTTGAATAATCAGTTCATTTTTTAAGGATTCTCAGTCACTTAGTGTAAATCATCCGCTTTTCATAAACCAAAAATTGTTTTTCTTCCTCAAAATGAAATTAGAGATGCAATGCCAATTCTTGTTTATTATGTTATAGAAGTAATTACATGAGCATGATCTTTGGAAAACATCTATTTCTAAGCGAGTTTCTTTTTATTTTTTTTAAATCTACAGGCAAAATAATGTTTTTATTAGTTTTTATAGGATGATCTAAGCACAATAATTACGTTACCATTTAGTATTGATTTTTTTCCCTGAATTTTAATTTTAAATAATTATTTACAGTGGATTTAAGAAACAAACTTGGCTGGGCATGGTAGCTCATGCCTGTAATCCCAGCGCTTTGGGAGGCTGAGGTGGGAGGATCACTTGAGGCTAGCAGTTCAAGACCAGCCTGGGCAACATAGAGAGACCCTGTCTCTACAAAAAATGAAAAGATTCACCGGGTGCCGTGGCACGTCCCTGTGGTCCCAGCACTTTGGGAAGCTGAGGCGAGAAGACCGCTTGAGCCCAGGAGGTAGAGGCTGCAGTGAGCTGTAATTATGCCTCTGCACTCTAGCTCTGGTGACAGCATGAGACCCTGTCTCTTAAAAATGCATATATAAGAAAGAAAGAAAAAAGAAATGAACTGCCTGATGTCAGGCTAGCTGCCCTTCGACAGCCCCGCCCTGGGGTGCTTAAGGGTTAGCCAGAGTGAGGATAGAGCAAGTGTATGTGCCTGCCTGTGTGTGCCTGTGTGCTCATCATGCCTCCCTCGGTGTCTCTCGGGAAGGGCCCTGAGGGAAGATCTGGTGAAACATTGCTGCCCCACCAGGTGGAGCTGCAGCTCCGGGTGTCCCGGTGGGTGTGGAGCTTGTGGCAGATGGTGCTCTGGGAGGAGGGGCCTATGTGTCCACCCTTGGATCAGTGACAGACTCACAGAGAGTTGCAGATTTAAGTGGTAGGTTTGACTTTTGTTTCAGGAGGTAGGCTGCCATTTTAAGCCAGGGCTTGGGGGATCCATGTAGACAGGTCCCCACGGTTTCTGATGGGAATGCTGCATCTCACTGGGCTCCTTGTCAGTCTCAGACCACGTTGTCGGTGACGAATGCTGGGGCACAGGAAATGTGGCCTTATAGCATCCGGCTAATGTCTGTAAGCACAGTGCCTTTGCAGCAAATTCCATTGTTGATGCGTGTTTCATAGAAAATAACTATCAAAATACCTAGGTGATGGCGGTTCGTGTTCATAGGCTGAAGGGAAGTGCTGCCGGCAGGTTTTAAAGTTTGCCTTTTCCAGTTTTCTTCAGAGCTGAAAGCATTTCCTAAAATTTGTAGTTTAACTAGAGACGGGGTTTCACCATATTGGCCAGGCTGGTCTTGAACTCCTGACCTCAAGTGATCCGCCCGCCCACCTCGGTCTCTCAAAGTGCTGAGATTACAGGCGTGAGCCTCTGTGCCTGCCTAGACCATTTAGTTTTGTTCTGTTTTCAGCCTTGTATGAGGATTTTTCAACCATGTTCTCTAGATTATTACTAGATTAGTACAGACATTCTGAGTAGTAAAGACTCAAATGATAATGGGGAGTAGGACTGAAATCCATTTTTAACCAAAGCATTCAAGAAAAAAATGGTTCTGTATATTTTCATGTCTACCATATAATATAAATTATATACTGTAAAAGGTAAAGGATATTAAAGGAGAAACCTAGTATAATTTAAGAAGAATCTAATATTTTTTTTTGAGATGGAGTCTCACTCTGTCGCTCAGGCTGGAGTGCAGTGATGCAGTCTCGGCTCACTGCAACCTTCTTCTCCTGGGTTCAAGTGATTCTCATGCCTCAACCTCCCAAGTAGCTGGGACTACAAGCATGCACCACCACACCCAGCTGATTTTTGTATTTTTAGTAGAGTTGGGGTTTTACCATGTTGCCCAGGCTGGCCTAAAACTTCTGACCTCAAATGATCTGCCTGCCTCAGCCTCCCAAAGTGCTGGGATTACAGGCATGAGCCACCGCACCTGGCCTTATCTAATTTTAAAACCCTGCTAGGGTGTATATATTCGTAAAGAAACTTAAGCCATAGGTTTGAAACCAAAATTTGCAGTCTAAACAGATTCCCTCTACTCTTGTGTGTGTGTGAGCTTGTAAGTTCTCTTGGCCATGAACAAACACAAGATAAAAGGGGGAGACTTTGTCTGGATGACATGCAAGGCTGCGCTCTCTTTCCCCCAAAGATGGTGCTCCTGGCTGCCATTTCCTAAGGTGTGTGCTTTTCTATTGTCAATAGCTCTCTGCCCATCCATCCTACAGAAGCCATCTCTTAGCAGGAACAGCAGGGATCTTCCGACAGTCACCTCTATGGATACCTGTGCTGAGCTGGCCAGCCTGAGAACCCATGCCTAGGGCTTTCTGCAGCCCAGCTCCTATCTCTGCATCCTGCACAAAGCTGCGTACCAGTTAGTCTGTCTCCCTCCACCAGGCCAGGGACACATACTTATGCGGAACACAGCTCTGACAAGGTCATTCCAGGCATGACATTCAGCGTAGTCAGGAAGGGGCTGAATGCAACAGGCAGGAGCGTTACGCCTGAAGACGGGCCTTTGTGACACATCTATGCAGAATGTCAATTTCAGATTCTTTCCAGGTTTTTCTGATGCCATTGAAAACATCCTTAATCCATTTTTCACTTACTGGGTGATTTTACTGATGAGATTATAAGTTCAAAAAACATCTCCCTTTAGTCTCTCAGACAGGCAGACTGAAGCAGCTTCCCCTTCACATAGGAAGGCTCTAATGTTACATTTCGGCTTTAATTAGCAGCGGTGTAATGGAGACTGGGAATGCTGTTGTGGAATGCTAAGTACTCTGGCTGTCAGTAGAGCTGGTCTCAGAACCGCCCTGTTGCCTGCAGATGTGCAGGGATGGAGGCTCTCGCCTGCTGGCTGGATCTGGGACTCATCGGTAGACCTTTGCCTTTCATTTAGGGCAGGGCGACTGACTCTTTTGTCTCAGGAATTGCACATCCAGAAGAAAAATAACTGTTCTTTTTTAAAATTTAAAACATTGGCCATATCGCTTTACTGCTCAAAATAACTGCAGCTGACGCCTGACTGCTTGTCATCTGTCGGGCATTGCCTGATGTGCGTGGTTTCATTTAATTCTTTCTTTTACTTTATTTCATATTAATTTATTTCATATTTATAATTTAACTCTTGGTTTTGTAAAGGACTAAGGATGGAATTTAAAATCTTCCTAATGCATGTTGTAGTCTGTTGAGGGAGAAGGAGGAAGGAGGGAATGAATGAGACTACAGGGTGGGGGAGGGGAGTTGCAGGACTCTGTGAGCCTCTCACCTGGCAGCAGGCCTTTGGCGCATGTGGGAGAGCCCAGAACACCTTCTCAGGAACCGGGGCACATGGTCACAGCCTCTGCAGCTGCTGCCACTGCCTCATAAGGTTCTGCTTGACGTGAGCTTGACCTTCAGTGCTTGTCGGGGTGGGGTTATTTTCTAGCTGAGAGATAATGGCCAGAACATTTCTGTAGACCCTAGACAGGTGTCATTAGGCCGGGACTAGATCAGGGTGGATAAGGCACCCTGTTTCCTCATTTCAGAGTTTTAGGAAATAGAGAAAATGATAGATTCTGCATGTTTTATACATAGATGCATTTCACCAGGGAACATAAAATTCATGGGTTATAAAAGTGCAATCAGAATCATGAAGACAGATTAAGGGTCTGTAATTACAGACTCTCCAATCTGCATTCCCTCAGCACCTGCTGAACCTGGAGTGTGACCTCTTTTCCCCACCATCCCTGTCTTCCTTGCTTTCCTTTTCTGTGGCCTGGCTGCCCTTAATGGCCTTATTCCTAAATTAGACTAACATCTGAGCAGGAGTGGGCGTCCATAGCGCTATTGAGTTAGCCCAGTGTCCCCCATCCAGGGTGGGAGTGGGAGTGGGCATCTATAACAATACTGAGTTAGCCCAGTTTCCCCACATCCAGGGCGGGAACAGCAGTGGACATCCATAGCACTTCTGAGTTAACCCAGTGTTACCCATCCAGGGTGGGAGCAGGAGTGGGCGTTCACTGAGCCCCACATAGAATTGTTGTTTGGCAGTGCAGGCAGAGCCCATTGTTGTATTGCTGCTGAGTGGGACTGGGTTCTGCAGAGACTGCCAGCCAGGCCTGTGCACCTCAGGAGCCCAGGCATGGAGGGTAGGTGGAGGGCAGAGACCAGTGGCGTGAGCAACCTAGATTGGATCCCAGCCAAGGCCTTGCTTCTGTGCCGTGCTCCTCTGCATGTGTGGTTGAATCTAGATTTAGGTGTTGTTTAAAATAGGAAGAGAAGTGAGAGAGACAGTTAAACAGGTATCAAATATTATTTGGATTACGTGATCACAGTTTTATTTGCAAAAAGACATTGAAGTGTAAGTTCATAGAATGCCAGATAAGAATGAATTGTACTTACTGAAACTGTGTTCTGGGTCAGTGCTGAGCTGGGTGTCCTTGAACTGAAGAATTTTTAAACGTGTTTAAAAAAGCAGGAGTTTTGTCATGCTTGCCGATACTTGTAGATGCAGTACAGTTTTAACATATAAACTGGGTCTTTATTTATTTATTTATTTTGAGGTGGAGTCTCGCTTTGTTGCCCAGGCTGGAGTGCAGTGGCATGATTTTGGTTCACTGCAGTCTCCGCCTCCCGGGTTCAAGCGATTCTCCTGCCTCAGCCTCCTGAGTAGCTGGGATTACAGGTGCCCACCATCATGCTTTACTAATTTTTGTATTTTTAGTAGAGACAGAGTTTCACCATATTGGTCAAGCTGGTCTCAAACTCCTGACCTTGTGATCCGCCCACCTTGGCCTCCCAAAGTGCTGGGATTACAGGCCAGTCAACAGTGGTCTTTATTTTTTTATTTTTTATTTTTTAAAGATGAGGTTTCACCATGATGGCCAGGCTGGTCTTGAACTCCTGACCTCAGGTGATCCACCTACCTCGGCCTCCCAAAGTGCTAGGATTACAGGCATGAGCCACCACGCTCGGCAACAGTGGTCTTTATTTCTGTGGTACTTTATTTCAAAGAAAGTTGTTTGAATTAAAGTGCCTTTGTCTTAATTTCTGGAGCTCAGTCATTTGTACAAAAGTATCTTTTGTCCAGGACGTTCTTTATTTTTAGCTATATCTTCCTCAGATAGTTCAACAACAAATTATAATTCACATTGCTACTGTGAGGATTTTTTAAAATTTCAGGGTGTGTGCTTGTGAATATTTTTAGCCGGAGGAAAGTTTGTGAGTCATTCCAAAGAAATCTAGATGACAACCTGAGAAACAATATACTCAACACTTT
The DNA here is from genome assembly GCA_004027715.1 of Plecturocebus donacophilus. NCBI lineage: Eukaryota > Metazoa > Chordata > Mammalia > Primates > Pitheciidae > Plecturocebus > Plecturocebus donacophilus. Next base: position 8,599 of record PVKP010037000.1, on the reverse strand, counting down.
CTAACCTAAAAAATCTGTTTTCTTGTAAGGAAAAGTGTAAATAGTGCCTTAAGCTTTTTGATTATTCACCCTGCAGTTTCTTTTTGATTCTGGGATGCTTGTGAGAACTTCAGCATCTAGGAACGTGTGCGCTGCTGCTTGGCCGTGGAGTAGCAAGTAGTTCTCTTTTAGTTAATAAAAACTTATTTCAGAAGACTGAGAACATTTTGACACTGTGAGGATTTCAAAAGACATCTTGAAAAGAGTTCTGAATTCCTGCAGTGTTTCTTGGAAGGTGCTCCCGGTTTCACTAGTTAGTCAGTTGAGGGTTTCCTCAGTCCTTTTTCAGATACTCCAGGGGACTAGATACTATAGAAGTGCCCCAGGCTTATAACTATGGAAACACTTGTCTCCTCTCTTTAAAAAGTAAAAACACTACTGCTGGCCGTGTTTCCTTAGAGCGTTCGTGGTGACCTAGGTTCAGTCGCATGTAGACGGCTCAGGTTGACTAATACAGGACTGCCCTGGATTTTTGCCCGTTAAACACTCTGCATTTCTTTCCCACCCTCTGCAGTATGGTTTGAAGTGGTGAACATGGATTTTTCTCGGCTTCACATGTACAGTCCTCCCCAGTGTGTGCCGGAGAACACAGGCTACACGTATGCCCTCAGGTGAGTGTGTGCCTGCACATGGGGTCCTGGCCTTGCAATCCCCACTTGCTTTTGCTGTGGCATGGAACTTTATAGGAACTTGATAGTACTACTGACTAGATGCGATATTTTGAAAGTGAAAGGAAAAGATAAACTTTATCTTACGGCTTTAGAGGTTGTTTTGAAAGCTGTTTCCAAATTTGTTTATCCTGGTGACTGGATAGTTAGTCATCCGCATGTGGCTTGATGGCTTCGACCCCACCCAGGCGGTTTTGATCTTGAGAAGTCTCAGTGGTTACAGCTAGTGTTTGTGATGTCTATCAGTGGCTTGGTATTTTTAAGTTAACAGAAATAACCTGTAATATTATTTGCCATTTGAAAGGAAGCATCTCCCAGAACAGTGTTGAAGCTCAGGATTTCAAGAACACGACTTTTGTCTGAGGCTGAATTGTCTGCTTTTATTCATATTCTGTTCCACTGAACTGAGACTTTTGAGTCTGAAGACTTGCTGCCCTGCCCCTTATGTTTTCATTTTACCAGATAGAAAGGGTGACTGAAATGAAGCTTGCGTTTGATGAAATTACGGATTAGTGCCAAAGGAAAATATACAACTAGACAGGTCAGGATTTGATCAGCAGGTTGAAAAACTTGTATACCCAAGCAGATGTTTAAGGCACCAGAAAAACGCTTGTGTAATTTTTTCAGTGGCTTATCTTTTTTTTTTTCTTGGAGACAGAGTCTTACTCTGTCACCCAGGCTGGAGTGCAGTGGTGCAGTCTTGGTTCACTGTAACCTACGCCTCCCAGATTGAAGCAGTTCTCCTGCCTGAGCTTCTGAAGTAGCTGGGATTACAGACGTGCACTACCACGCCTGGTAACTCTTGTATTTTTAGTAGAGACAGGGTTTTACCATGTTGGCCAGGCTGATCTCAAACTCCCAACCTCAAGTGATCCACCGGACTCAGCCTCTGAAAGTGCTGGGATCACAGGCATGAACCACTGTGCCCAGCCTCAGTGTCTTACCGTCTAAAGGGTGAAAATATAATTGAAACTAAGAAAATCAGAAAGTATTTTAAGAAAAATACTTCTTACCAGGATTAGTCAGCTCTTAAATTTGATGATTGAGTTTTTAATTTACAATTCTAGGTCACATCACACTTCCATAGCAACACACTCTGTTTTGTAAGAGTCCTGTAGTGGTTAGAACAGAATGGGTGGGCCAGCTCAGGGGAGACTGCTCCTTCCTCCAGACTATGCAGTATGGAACATGATTCCTAGTCATTTATTTTTGCTTTCCTGACCTTTTTAAATAGTGTTTTAAAAATGCCTATATCTGGCCAGGCACAGTGGCTCATGCCTGTTATCCTAGCACTTTGGGGGGCTGAGGGGGGTGGATCACGAGGTCAGGACTTCAACACCAGGCCGGGCGCGGTGGCTCACACCTGTAATCCTAACACTTTGGGAGGCTGAGGTGGGTGGATCACCTGAGGTCAGCAGTTCAAGACCAGCCTGGCCATCATGGTGAAACCCCATCTTTAAAAAATAAAAAATAATTAAAAAAAAAAAGGAGTTCAAGACCAGCCTGACCAATATGGTGAAACCCTGTCTCTATTAAAAATACAAAAATTATCTGGGCATGGTGGTACGTGCCTGTAGTACCAGCTACTCAGGAGGCTGAGGCAGGAGAATTGCTTGAACCAGGAGGCAGAGGTTGAAGTGAGCCAAGATCGCGCCAGTGCACTCCAGCCTGGGTGAGAGAGGGAGATTCCATCTCAAAAAACTAAAATTTGTTTTCTCTTTTGGAAAATGACAAACTCTGCAGGTTGAGAGAACAGTGACAAGCCCACTTGCTGGCCACTGGCTTCAGCAGTGTTGCATGGGGGTCTCTGCTCCCACCCAGCACTGTGGAGCCTCTTCGACCAGTGCCTCAGCTCACAAGGGTTCCCCAGCCCACTGTCTTGCTGCACCAGTGGCCTGGCACGCTCCCCTCCGGGATAGGGTGGGCCTCAACACTTTCTCTCACGTTTCCCTGGAATTCCACTGGACTATTTAAAGCCAGTCTTAAAAGATGGTGATATATTTTAAATAACCCAAATACCAGTATCATCCCAGTAATTTAAAAAGGCTTCTTAATATATTTAGTCAGTGTTCCAGTATCCCAGATCCTTGAATTTTGTTTTTCACAATTTTTTTTTTAAATGAACTTAAACAGGATATTCATGTTACATTGCATGATTTCTCTCTTAAGTCTTAATCTATAGTTCTTGTAAGCTGGTAGTTAAGTCTGGAAGTCTGGTCATCTTTTGGTTTATTTCTTTATTGGTGTGACTCTGTGATAGATGGAATGTAGCTCCCTGTCACCATCCTGAGTCCGTGCTGTCTGACGTGTCTCCTCTGGTAGCGTTGAGGCTGATTGATGTCAGCTCGACCCACGCACAGTAAAATCCAGCCATTGGTGATGGTTGCCTTGAGCTTCAGGATCAGGGGAGGATGTTTTCCGGAGCCCTTGGACCTGATGTGCCACTGCCCATGCTCTGATCCAGGGGCACTGGAGACGTGAAGGTCTTACCATCCAGCCTCTCACGGAGGTATTGGCTGTGGAAGCCGAAAGAGAGAGTTTCCAGAAGGAGGGACTTGTCAGCAAAGGCAGATGCTGCTGGATGGTCAGGAAGATGGGGTAAATCAGCTGTGGAGGCTGGAGGGCCTGGCAGAAGCCACTTCAGAGCTTCCACCAGGCAAGAAGCCAGTGGAGATGAGCTGGTGCTCCAACCAGTCCGCTGCTGGGGGAGGTGGAGAGGCATGGCTTTGAGTGGAATTTGTTTTTTACCATGGGATGAGCCAAGGGTGTGTCTAGATGCTGGTGGTCAGGAGCCAGTAGAGAGAAGCTGAAGATACAGGAGAACAAGGAAGGGCCTCCTACAGAGAGAGAAGAGGGCAGGAGAAACTTCATCCAGAGCACACAGGCTTGACTTGGGACTCCTCTTCCATCGCAGCAGGCAGGAAGGGTGCTCAGGGTAGGACATGAGTAAATGTATGAGTGCATGCATAGGAAGAGGTTGATTATGCAGAATTGGCTCACGCTGATAGAGCTGGCAAGGCCCAAGATCTTCAGGTTGAGTTGGCAAGGGGAGACTCCGAGCAGCCTATGGTGTAAGTTCCAGGCCAAGTCCAGGGGCCCAGTACCTAAGAGAATCACGGTATAGTTCCAGTTTGAAGGTCATCTGGCTCAAGGCCCTGGAAGAGCTGATGTTTAAGTTTGAGTCTGAAGGCAGGAAGTAGCTGGTGTTCCTGCTTCAGGCTGTCCGACAGGAGGAGCTCCTTCTTACTAAAGCCTTCCTGTTCTGTCCAGGCCTTCAGTGGATTGGAGGGCAGTCTGCTTTCCCAGTGTTTTGATTTTGATTTGAATGTTACTGTCATCCAGAAGCACCCTCACAGATACATTCAGAATAATGTTTGAGCAAACATCTGGGCGCCCAAGGCCCAGTCAAGTTGACACATAAGATTAACCCCTGCAGAGGGGAAAGGATGGGCATGGTTGAGGGGGAGGCAGTTTTCTAATGGAATCAGGTTTTACTGGGAAGAAAAAATGCAGGGCCTTCCCGACACAGACCAAGAGGTGGAGGGAAGGAGATGGTGGCTTCAGACATGGGTTGCATGGAGAAAGTCTGACAGGACCACTGAGGGCCGGGCGCAGATGGCCCCCGACACATGGATGGCCTGAGGACCTGTGGATCTTGGCTGAAGATGCACTGGCACCTGCAACATGGGGAACTTGAGAGAAAGCGTTGGGGTCCACTCTGTCCCAGCAGAGAGAGTGCCAGGCCTTGAGAGAGCATTGGGGCCCACCCTGTCCTGGCAGGGAGAGTGCCAGGCCACTGGTACAGCAGGACAGTGGGCTAGGGAACCCTTGTGAGCTGAAGCTCTGGTCGTGGAGGCTCTGAAATGCTGGGGTGAGCGGGCGTCTGCGGTTGGAGTCAGTGTCGGGGGCAGTCGTCACACTTCCGTGATCAACGATCTGAACTGCAGAAGTCTCAGACCCCTTTTGGTCCAACACACCTGAGCTGAGCTAACCTGGCATGCCTTTGTTGGGCAGGTGCTGTGGGTCCAGGGGATGCTTGGTGCCTATTTATCTCTGGTTTTCAATTGGAGTCAATTTTTTTCAATCTTTTGATACAAAGTACATCTAAATAACACATGTTTAAAAGAACAATGCATAACTAACAAGAGAAAGACATTAACACCTCATGCTCTTGAGAGTGAGATCTCTAAGTTATCTTCAGGGTCTTCGTCAGTCTTTTTTCCTTGTTCTGTCACTTAATTCTCTCTCATCCTGTACTGGACACCTCAGTTTGAAATTTTGTGTTACCCCAAACACTGTTGAAAAGGTAATAAAGTGCTTTAATACAACAGCCTACTAAGCTGTGTTGCGTCCTGGGACAGTGCTGGGCTAGCATCTGTGTCCTCCTCTCCATTGGACACTGGTGTCCTCCTGCAGGGCTCTTGGCACACCTGTCTCTAGGAACCATGTTACGGATGGTAGCTAGGTTCACAGTCTAGGCCCGCCAGCAGAGGTGGCTTGTGATCTTCCTGAACTGCACCTGAGCTGTGGTGCTGATGGAATTGTGGGTGTTGAGGTTGGAAGGGACCCCAGGAGGTCACCTAATTCCACAGATGAGGGGGCTGCAAGGGATCCCAAGCTCGCCTGATGTTGTGGATGAGGGGGACTGGAAGGGACCTCAAGAAGTCACCTCATACTGCAGATAAAGGGGGCTGGAAGGGACCCCAAGAGGTCACCTGACGCCACAGATGAGGGGGGCCGGAAGGGACTTTGAGAGGTCACTTGATGTTGTGAATGAGGGGGGCCGGAAGGGACTTTGAGAGGTCACTTGATATTGTGAATGAGGGGGTCCGGAAGGGACCCCAAGAGGTCATTTTGATGCTGTGGATGAGGGGGCCCAGAAGAGACCCTGAGAGGTCACCTAATGTGGATGAGAGGGGCTGGAAGGCACCCCGAGAGGTTACCTGATACTGCAGATAAGGCAGACCGAAAGGGACCCCAAGAGGTCACCTGATACCTCAGATGAGCAGGGCCAGAAGAAACTGTAAGAGGTCACTTGATGTTGCGGATGAGGGGGCCGGCAGGGACCCCCAAGCTCACGTGATGTTGCAGATGAGCGGCTGAGACCCAGGAGCTTTCCTGAGTTGGGTGCTAGTTTCTGCTGGAACTTGAAATTTTGGTCTTTGAAGTCAAAGTCCCAAATTCCTGGTCCCTCCTCCGTTTCTTCTTTCCCCTTGTCTCCTCCCTCCTCGACTTTTAAACATGGCTGCCTTACCTTGTTGATGAGTCCAGTGCCGTGCAGTTCCGGGTGAAGGCCGCCTGACTGGCCGAGGTAGCCAGCGTGAAGAGCCTCTCGTGCTTTTACGTGTCTGTGTATGGATGGGTACCTGGTGGCATTTTGTTGTTTATTTTAAATAGATAGGTTGGTGCCAGGTTTTTGTGTTGAACAGTGTACCCAGAAGTCTTTCTGTGACCACATGCAGGTCCTCTGTTTCCTTGTGGCCCTGCAGCGTGTGTAGAGGGATGTGCCCTGGTGCGCCTGCCCATTCCTCTGTGGGTGACATCCCCACGTCTCTCTGCTGTGACAGCGCTGCCGTGAGTGGACGTCCTTCCACACAGCTTCCTCACCTGTGCCTGTCTACCCAAACCCGCAAGCATTCCCGGTTTGTGTTGGAAAGCAGGGATCCCATCTCAACTTTAAACCCAGTAGATAAATTTGAGGCTGAGCGTGGTGGTGGGAGGGTAGAATTCAAAGAGGTTAACAGGTGAATGGAAAGTAGTGATTATATTGGTCCATACCTACATGACAGATTCTGATTTGAAATAAGATAGTTTTCTTAAACTAGAATCACAATTGTGTAAAATACTCTGCTAGAAGCAAACTAACCCTCCTTTAGATGACACTGGAATTGTGTCTAGCTTCGTACCCATGGTCAGCATTCAGCATAGCCCAGTGCAGTCTCTCTCTTGTCCCCACCTCAGCCTCTAAGTGAGAGAAGAACCTCTTTCTTAAATTGCGTTTGGAGACTTGACGCAGTTTGTATTAACTTACTGTTGGTCATGAATGTCTGACAGGGTCTTGCTCTGTTGCTCAGGCTGGAGCACAGGGGTGCAGTCATAGCTCACTGCAGCCTCAAACTCCTAGGCTCAAGCCATCTTCCTGTCTAGGCCTTCCAAAGTGCTAGGATTGCAGATGTCAACCACCTTGCCTGGCTCATCTGTTTATTCAGTTAAATTAATTGAATAATTATATGGAAGGTTTTGGAAGTGACTTTTTTGGTCACAGGCTCAAAGCAGTTTTTGAATTTCTCTCAAGGCATGGGTTTAGACAAATTCTAAGTTTAGAAGGGGATTGTTGATGGCTCACTCAGTCACTTGGTTTCCTCTCCTGCATGGATTCGTTCTACAATGCGCTGGTGTATTATTGGATTAAATCTCATGTCCTAACTGTGTATCAGCATCGTGTTTACTAGAAAACATGCTCTAATGTGTTTATATCAAGTGGGGACACACCCTCAGGCAGTTTTTAGGGTGAGTTGTAGACTCTGTACCTCAGCATCTGGGAAGTGTGCTGTCTGTCCTTCATCTGATGTGAAGCAAGAGTGGCTGGGGCAGATGTTGGGAGCTGATGTTGGCTGATCTCTGTGCCACTGTAGGTTTGCTTTAAAGTGAAGTTGTCACATAGTCATAGTTGCTTTTGAAAATTCACGATATGTTGCACTTTCATTTGTTGCACTTTTCATTTATTATTTGTTCATTTTGTTTCGGAATGGGGACTATAAGCACTGCTTATCTCTGACGAGTTTTTTCCTTCTAGTTCCAGTTATTCTTCAGATGCTCTGGATTTTGAGACTGAGCACAAATTGGACCCTGTATTTGATTCTCCACGGATGTCCCGCCGTAGTTTGCGCCTGGCCGCGACAACATGCACCCCGGGGGAGGGTCAGGCTGCAGGTGCTGACGGCTGCGTCAGCAACATCGTCTCCCTCAAGAACAGAGCAGCCAGGTGAGCACCGCTGCACTTCCTCTTCGCCTGATCTCTAACACCAGTTAAAACCAAGCTTCCATACTTTTTGTTCTGTAAAGCCACACCCTCTCTCTTGAGCTTAAGGGTGTGTGTGCGTGTGCGTGTGTGTGTGTGTGGGTACAGACACAAACCTGCCATATAAAGTGGTAGTTTGGCTGTAAATAATGACTGAGGCCAGGCGCGGTGGCTCACGCCTATAATCCCAGCACTTTGGGAGGCCCAGGTGGGCAGATCATGAGGTCAGGCGTTCGAGACCAGCCTGGCCAACGTGGTGAAACTCTGTCTCTACTAAAAATTCAAAAAATTAGCCAGGTATGATGGCAGGTGCCTACAATCCCAGCTACTTGGGAGGCTGAGGCAGGAGAATCGCTTGAACCCAGGAGGCAGAGGTTGCAGTGAGCCAAGACTGCACCACTGCACTTCATCCTGGGCGACAGAGTGAGATACTCTCTTAAAAAGACTGAAAGGAACTCCAGAATCTTTGTGGGTTGTCTAGTGTTGATGTTCTGCTGTTCATGTTTCAAGTTCTCTTTGCTGGGACATTCCATGTGCAGTGCCAGCACTCAGGTCTGGAAGCTCGTGGTCCTATAGTAGGAGCTGAGTCACAGCTGTCTTACCACATGTTTAAGGAGGAAGAAACCTTACAGATTACACATGGTGTTGTGGACAATTTCTGTGTCCAGTTCATTCTTTCTTTTTGAGACAGAGTCTTACTCTGTCTCCCAGGCTAGAGTGCAGTGGCGTGATCTCAGCTCACTGTAATCTCTGCCTCCTGGGCTCGAGCAATTCTCCTGCACGCAGCCTCCTGAGTAGCTGGGATTACAGGCATGCACCACCGTGTCTGGCTAATACATACATACATATTTATATATGTGTGTGCGTGTGT